>JAEACV010001032.1:0-33853 GCA_016432835.1 Brassica nigra
TCTAGCGGGCTGGGCCGACTGTTTGTTGGGCCTTGAGGAGGGGTGTAATCCATCCCCAATAGTAAGTCCCCCCCCCAGTTCATTGGAGAGTCAAGTAGTTGGTTCCAGTGAATTTGTGGACCAGGTTCGGAAAATAGTAGGTTCAGTGTGAAAATGCAGCGTTGCTTTAATTGACTCACTGCGGGTTGATTAAATTGGGTCTCGGTCGGACCGGTGGAACTTTTTGTTCGGTCTTGAATCGAGGCTGGTTTGCTGCGAGAAGCGGAACCGGCGCGAGTAATGGTGACACGCTTGGGCGGTTACGAGGCTCATTTAGGCTCTTTTAGGTCTACTGATGACGCCTTGGAAGGGCTGCGCGTTCAGCCTCTATAAATAGCGGCTTCTCTCCGGGTCTTTTATTTTGCTCTGCGTTTTCAGGTACACTTTCTCTCTCTATCTTTACCTTTTGCTCCTTTAGATTTCTCTCAAACCTTTCGGTTTCGGTAAGCGTTATGTCGCCAGGGAGGAGATTGACTTGCGGGCAGAAAGGAAAGGAAGTGGCCGCTGTGTCGAGCCTCGGTAAGGATCCAGAGACGGTTCATCGTGAAGCGATGATGGATATGGCGAGTCTCGACTTGGCTCAGCGTCTTCTTGTCTCGGACGCGATGGGGCAGTTCAGAGCGGAAGATGGAGGTCAGGACGCCATGATGATCCACTGACTCCAATTTTTTCTATCCGGGGAACATCTTCGAGGAGCAGCGACTCTTAGATCCCGAGACGATACGCCCTTCGATCGTAGAAGGTCAGGACAGGGCGAATGTTGAACTGACGAGATCTACCGTCGAAAGTGTGAAGAAGTTGCTGCGGGATTGTAATGGGGTCGGGCTTAATTTCATAATCCCGAGGAATGATCAGAGGGCTTGGTCGCCACCGAAGGGGTACAATTGTGTGTACGAGTCGTACTTCTAGGACGATAAGAAGCTCTGGTTTCCGATTCCGGGATTGATCACCCCTTATGCCTTTCGCTGAGACGCAGCGATTAGTCAGTTCTTGAATGGACCGTTTCGTCCGGCGGAGGCTGATAGATCGGTCAATGTCCGAACGTCCGAATAGTTAATCTCTTAAAAATCTATATCGGAAGGCCTGCTCTCGGTCAAGATACGACTGAACTACAACGTGGTGACAGGCCACCCCAACAAGATGAACAACTGGCAGTGCTTCTACTTTTATATTAAGTCCGACAAGGCGGCGTTTGAGGAGCCGCCGAAGACTAGTTTCCGTGTCCTTTGGAATGAAGATATCGGTATAGCACGACCGTCCGACTGACAGTCTCTCGTTGCTGTTCTAACATTTTTCTTTTGCTGTGCAGTTGATCACCCAAACACCGACGCTTACCTCGAAGAGTTCTTGGAGAGCGCTCGCGCCATAGCATCTCTTGGGCAGGAACTGTTGGAAAGATTCAAAGTTTGTGGATTGGTGGTGGAAGAGAAAGCCTGCTGGCTGAGGAGAAATCCAGGCCTTGAGGTGGTTAAAACGGATTTCAAAACCAAGTTTTCTTTCCTTTTATCTTAAAATTCCCTTGTTGTTTGGATCTGCCCATTGGGATTCCGAGACTAACTTAAGGAGAAACTGAAGGCATCGGAGAAGATTGCCTGATGAAGCTTTCACCGACGTGTTGGCTGCCAGCCAAGAGAATCAGAAGTTGGCGAAGGATATTGAGACGGCTGCGGAGGAATTAAATCTTGAGATGGCTATAGCCCGTGAAAGGAGCGAGAGTCGTTGCTCGTTGGGAGTTAATGAGGGAATGGATAGACAAACAGAGTGATCAGTGGGACTTGGCTAGGGCGCTAGATCAGTACAAAACGGTGGTCCTAGAGGATGCCAAGAACAAGGGGATTGCACCTCCCTCCTTTGATGACGAGCCAGCAGTTCCCTTGCCCCACGCGAGGTCTTCTGCTAGGCCTTGAGGGCTCGGGCCCATGTCTTTGTTTCCCCCTTTTTTTTTAATAATCGCCCCTCGTATTGCCGTCTGGATATCTCTTGTTGGCCCTTCATGGCTTTTTGTAAGGCAATAACCCTGCTGTGGTCTCTCTTCTCTTTCCATGGATGTTTTTTGGATTTTTCTTCTTTGCACCATATCTGCCTGTTGATCTTATAGCTTGGGAAGGCTGGAAGTTCGCTTAAATTTTCTCGGAGGATTCGGATCCAGGACTCCGTGGGAGAGCTCCGTAGGAGATAACGCGGGAACCTCGTTTTCAGGGAACTTGAAGTTCTTCGGGATGTCGTTTTAGTATTTGGAAATTCCGTAGGAGCCTAGAGGCTTTGTGCCTGAGCATTTGAAAATTTATTTTAGAACTCGGAAGTTCGTATGGAGCTTGGAAGTTCATCGGGAACTCAGAAGTTTATTTGGGAACTCAGAAGTTCGTTTGGGAACTCGGAAGTTCGTTGGAAACTCGGAAGTTTGTTGGGAACTCGGAAGTTCGTTGGGAACTCGGAAGTTCGTTGGGAACTTGGAAGTTTGTTTGGAAACTCGGAAGTTTGTTTGGGAACTCGGAAGTTCATTGGAAACTCCGAAGTTCGTTGGGAACTCGGAAGTTTTTTTGGGAACTCGGAAGTTCGTTTGGGAACTCAGAAGTTCGTTGGGAACTCGAAAGTTCGTTGGGAACTCGGAAGTTTGTTTGGGAACTCGGAAGTTCGCTTGGGAACTCGGAAGTTTGTTTTTTTTGTAATAACCCTAGAGCTCTTACAATCGAGTCTGGAATTCCTAAGAATTTTGAGCTCATAGGGATCCGGAGTTTTAAGTTTCGCAGGGACCGTATTCCGTGATAGACCATATATTTGACCCGATTTTACCCTTGATATATGAGTGTTTTAGGATATATCTAGTATGTTTTGGAGTCTTTTTAGCATATTTTCAGGTTCAGGAGCATTTAGAAGAAAGATGATGTTTTAGGAGCATTTTGGAGCACTTTAGAGAACTCACCGGAGGAGGCCATATCGACCCCCTCAGGGTCGACACGAAGAGAGATGCGTCGATCGATACACATCTTGTGTAATCGATCGATATTCGAGCCGCAGAAACCTATTTTGGTCACAACCGACTTGAAGCCCAAGCAATCATCTCTTTACCAGAATGCCCCTAACGAGTTTTAACCTAATTATTCCTAAGTATTTAAGTCTTGCCTAAGTGTTTTGGCAAAGACACAGTTTTTCATATAGCTTTTACATAGTTTCTTCTACCTTTTCTTAGTTCTTTGTTTTGTGAGAGAGAGAGTTACAAATTGAGAGCTTTCTTGAACACCTTTGTTTCTATCTATTCTATTTATGCAGTTTTATATTATTGTTATGATGTTCTACTCAGCCATGTCTGAGTAAACACCTTTGTTGGAATTAGGATTCAAATAGGTTGAGGGATTAGCCCCAAATATGAATACTTGATCATGTGATATTCATCTTAGAAGATTGTTCTTAATGCTTGTGTAGGAGTAGCTAACCTACACATGAATACAAAGATAATATTTTTGGATCTATCTTCTCTGAGCTAAGAATTTGCTGGGAACAAGCAACAACTGACTTGGAAAATTCTCTAGTGAACTGTATTCAACCACACGCTTAAAGCTCGCTAGTAGCGTATCGATCAATACTCCTATAGAGTCATCAATCGATATACGCGAGGCACCATCGATCGATATGTGCAATGGCAGGTCGATCGACGCCTTTCGGTGATTCTCAACGTGGAGTCTCATTGATTCTAGTGTAAGATAGTCGGCGACGACAGTCGGGCTATTGCATCGTTGGGTTCTTTAATATCATGCAAGCATCTCATATAAGCATTCATACTATTATAATCCTGATAACCTGAATAGTAATTCAGATCTAACACCTTCACCATATTAGTTAACACCCAAATCAATCACTTGAGTAATTGTCTTGCTCACAAGTTTTAAGTTTACTTGCAATTTACTGCTTTGAAATCTTTGACCTAGCTTAGTTATAATAAGATCTATTGTGTTCCATCGCTCCCTGTGGATTCGATCCCTAAGTACTACAACTTGACCTCTTTTGATGAGACTAAGGTTGTTCTAGGGTAATTTGAGCATCGTATCAAATTTGGCGCCGTTGCCGGGGAGCTTTGATCGCCATTAGATTTTATTTAAGTCTAGGTTTTCTTTTTACTACTTGTCACTGATAGAATTTTCTTTTCTTTTCAGATGCATGCCCAGCATAACCAGAAGCAAAAAGAACAAGGAACTTTTGTCTACTGATCCAGCTGCTTTGGAACGTTCAATCCGCAAACAGAATCGTTCCGCGTTGATCGAAACACCAGCTTGTGCATCGACCGATATTCACTCACAACCGTCTTCCGAGTTTCAGACACTGCCGACCGATAACCGTTCATCAACATCGACCGATCTCGTTCATCTGACATCGACCGATAACCGTTCGTCCACATCGACCGATACTTCTCAGTACCCGTCTACCTACACCTTTCACCCGATATCAACCGATACTGCAAACCGTACATCGATCGATACCGAGTCACTGAGCATGGTCGCGACACTGATACTCAGGAAAGATAACGACGGTAACCTGCGTGACCAGGAAGGTCACTTGCGTAATGCAACAGGTCAAAGAATCAATGATCAGGGGGCTGCAATCCCTGATCCAGAAGCTGAAGCTGCTGCAGCAACTACTCGAGCTGCAGAAGAAGCCAACAGGAACAGATCACTGGCTGACTACAACCGTCCAGACCAATTCGTCCTCCAGACATACAGATGGCTGATTATGAGGTGAAGCCTCAATAATACACACTTGTAGGACAGACACCCTACAGTGGAGCATCCAATGAGCATCCTATGGACCATCTAGAGAGGTTCGAGGATCTCATATCTGCTATCAAAGCCAATGGAGTCCCAGCTGACTACCTACTTTGCAAGCTTTTCAAGTATACTCTTTCTGGAGAAGCTTTGCAATGGCTTAAGCAACTACCACCAGGATCTCTCACATCCTGGGATGACATCAAGAATGCCTTCTTAATTAATTTCTTTGATGAGGCACGCGCAGAGGAGTTGAGAAGCAAGATTGCTACATTCATGCAAAAGCGTGCAGAACCTTTCAGACATTGTTGGGTTCGTTTGAAGTCCTATCAGAGAGATTGTCCACACCATGGATTCAATGAAGTGCAGCTACTCAGCACTTTCTTCAGATGTTTAGATCTAACCTACCAGACAGCACTAGACACAGCTAGTGAAGGAAACTTCAACACCAGAAATCCAGAAGAGGCTGTGAGACTTATTGAGAACTTGGCAACTAGCAATAGCACCAAGAACACTAATTATGAGAGAAGAAGACTAGCCAATGCTCTTGGAAAGGAGCAGTTAGATGATATGAAGGCTAAGCTAGACAGTGTTCACAAGCTTCTAAGGAAGCAGATCAGCTTTGCAGAAGATGTAGAAGCTATAGAGACTGATGAGGAAGGATGTGAAGAATAAGTGAATTTCATAGGAGGATCTCAAAGGTTTGGAAACCAGAGTGGAAACAGGAACTTCTATGGCAACAGTCAGAGGAGCAACTACAATCAGAATTCGCAGTACCAGAAACCCTTCAGCAACAGAAACAACAAGAATCTCAACAATTCTTTCTACCAAAATCCACCACCACCTACTCAGGAAAGCAAGATTGAAGCAATGCTTGATTCAGTTCTAGAGGGTCAGCAGAGGCTTACTTTGGATTTCAATGGGAAGATAGATTCTGTATACAATAGCCTGAATGTGAAGTTTGACACCTTGAGTACCCATGTGAAGAAGCTAGAGACACAGGTGATTCAAACAGCAGAAGCTATTAAGAGGCAAGAAGCCTTAATAAAGGAGAGAGAGGAAGATCTCATCATACACCACATCAATGCCATCACAGTAGATGAATTCTGGCAAATGGATGGAGATGAAGAGCTTCAGGAAGAAGACTTTGAAACCAAGAGCACCATGAGTATCGACAGCTCTCACTCGCATCGATCGACACAAGACGACAGTCATCGATCGACGTTCAAAGAGTAATATCGATCAATGTTCGAGATACCACATCGATCGACAGAGTCTACCGAGTCTACAGCTACGACCAAACCAATCCGGATTATGACACACGCAGAGTTCGCAGCGAGACACCCAAACCCACTCCACCCTTTCTTTGATCGACAAGACGAAGCAGATATCGACCGAAAGTCACAACCAGACATCGATCGATTTACACCACCAGACATCGATCGATTCACTACCATCAAACAGCGAGTTCAGCTACCAAAAATTGATGCTGCCCTACTCTATGCAAATAGATCCCGACCCAAACCTACAGAAAACCCACCAGAAGAAATTGAGGATACATTAGAGCCTATGGAGATCGAAAAGGAAAGTGCAAAGGGAATACCCAGAAAAAGGAAAGAGAAATCCCTAAGCACCTTAAAAGGGAAGCTAATGAGAAAGAGTTGGAAACCTTCAAGAAGAGAGTTCTAAGGATTCAAGCAGAGAAACCCTTTGAAGAAGCATATTACACACACAGATTGTGGATGTTCTTCAGAGAAACAAAGGTCACAGAGGTAGATATTGAGAAGATGTTCAACAAGATCAGAGAGGATTTCCCAAGGAAGATTACATTGAAGAAGAAGAGTGATCCTGGGGAGTTCATCATCTCATGCCTAGTACAAGGCATTGAATTCTCACATGCACTATGTGACACAGGAGCATCAGTCAGCATCCTACCAAAGGTAATGGCAGACCAACTAGGTCTGAAGGTGGAACCTTCCAAAGAATCCTTCTACTTTGTGGATTGTTCTAGGAGGAGTTCAATGGGAATCATCAGAGACCTTGAGGTACAGATTAGTAATGCACTAGTTCCAGTTGACTTTCATGTCCTAGACATCAAGTTAAATTGGAATTCTTCTCTACTACTTGGAAAAGCTTTCCTAGCTACTGTGGGAGCCATCTGTAATTTGCAAACAAGCCAGTTGTGTTTGACACTCATTAACCCAGAGGTTTACTATGACCCAGTCAAGGTTATCAGACCTCCAGCACCCTACCAGAAGCCTCCAGATGAAGCAATACTCGTAGCTACATGTTACTGTGCAGAAGAGTATGAGACAGAGTACTCGGAATCGATCGACACAACTACAGATGCATCGATCGATCCTATTGATCTCACATCGATCGACGAATCAGTGATCACATCGATCGATACAGGCAAAAGTTTCCGTTCCACATCTATTGATAGTACACCTATGTATGAAGTTGATCATTTTACAGGTAACTACTCAATTGAGAATTGGGAACCAGACTACTATCAGCCAACATATGCAGTGGAGACAATAGAGGATGACTATGATGAGGATTACATGAGGGAAAGAGATATTAAATACTCTTTCATCCGCAGAGAAGAAGAATATGATGAGGACTACAATAGGAACATACCATATTCGTACATCCGCAGAGAAGAGAATGTATACTACCCTATAGTGGAGAGAGATTATGAAGACTTGTGGGAAGACAAAGAAAGTCTTTTCTTTCATGAAGATGAAGGTCCCACTCAGTATGATCCTCAGCAGTTCATTCCATCCAGATCATATTAATCATGTTACAGAGACTACACCAACATTCAACCGATTCTGAGATCAAGCAGACCGACATTGATCGACATCAGCATATATGAATCGATCGATACGACAGTTTCAAGGACGAGAGATGATTGGCCAGCACAATGCTATCCAATTTTTTCCCTAGAGACTACTACACCTTCCAAACATGTGGAAGAATGCGATGAAGACCGTGAGGAAGAGCCAGCTACAGACCAGCAGGACATTCTCACTAGAGATGGATCCATATCTCATGGAACCATGCTACCGACATCGATCAACGCAACATCACCAGCATCGATCGAAACTAATCCAAGACGAGGGCTACAAAAAGAAGAATTGATCGACACACGCGAAGACGTATCGATCGATACCAGTCAAACCGACCAAGAGTAGAATGGAAATTTGAAATTTGGAAATTTCAAATTTGGAAAATTAGTGGATGATAACCACTATATAAGGAGCCACGGGGTAGAAGCAGTTTCTCACACCAAAGAAGAAACAGATTCACAAACCCTAGAAGAAGAAAAGATGCATCAGCCACCATCCAACCCTAAGCCATATGGAGAAGACTTCATCGCAATCTTCCCCATCGGCCATACAACACGAAATCGATCGACGGGAGCCCTACCGCATCGATTGATACTCAACCTTTACCATTCGATCTTAATAAAGATAATGATTTAAATCGTGCATATCTAACACCTGCTGAGTTTGGTATTTACAGAGATCCAGAAGGCAATGCAAGAGCTATGGATGGCCGTATGCTACAAGTTTCAAGAGAAGACATCTCAGATATTCTTGCTATGGCCAATGGACCAAACAACCTGTTCTACAAGCAACGAGATGATCCAGCCTACCAGAAGATGCTAGCTGATGCAGATTATGCAATGGCCATGAGCAGAGAGCCACAAATCAAATAAGACTACCAGCTTGAGGGATGGAAATCGATCAACGGTGACACCACTGAATCGATCGATATGGTACCTCCCGAGTACCATGAAGAGAAGGATAAGTATAGAGTCTACAAAGACATGTATGGACGTCCAAGGGGTATCACAGGGAAAGTCATTCCAGTTTCCCCTACACACATTAGAGACATCCTACAAAGAGCTTCACTAGAAGAGCCATCATTCTTATGCCTACCAGAGCATCGTGAAAGATTCACACCAGCCACACAAGCAGATCAAGATCCTTACACCAGAGCAGAGATGGATGAGAAGCTCAACAATATCTACACCATTTAGTATGATACTATGAATGATTTCAAGTGCAAATTTGATAGTGTCTACCATCCACTCAATGAAAAGATCACACACCTTACTCAGACCATGGAGAACCTTGCAGATGATGTTAACACCTTGATGAGAAACAAACCACAAGGAGCTTCAGCATGGAAGCAATGTAAATCTTCTAATTCCAATGAGTTTCCACACCACACATCGACCGACGAGAGATGGATACCATCGACTGAAGCAGCTCATCCTACATCGATCGACAGTCATTACAGGCAATCGATCGATATACGCTTTACCAGATTGAAAGAGAAGTTATATTCTTATGAAGAGAAGTTTGGTAATTCCTACTACCCGATGATTGATGATGTGATTGCACTAGAATCACGTATGGATGCTTTCCAGCAGGAGATGGGCACGATTCAAAACCAGCTTGATTTTCACCTAAATACATCTCCATCGACCGATATGCCTACCAGTATATCGATCGATCCTGACCAAGCACCAGCCGAGAATCAGTAAGAATCGATCGACAACAAAAACAACACATCGCTCGATACCTATCTCAAAGAAGAATTCACCACTATGAGGACGAAGATTATAGATACCGCCAAGACAGACAACATATGGGAAGAATATGCATTGGAACATGCTCTTTATCTGTTCTACACAACCCTCAGCTCCAACCTCAGATGGGCAGCTGAAAGCCTTGCATTGATGCAAAAGGAACTGCATATACTTCGCAACAGGCAGAAGTGGTCACAATCGATCGACACCAGGCCCTACAGATCGATCGATATGGACGATGGATGGAGCAAGAAATTCCATTACAAACCAAAGTATGGAGCTACATCTTATGATACTTATCAGAACAAGAAGAGACGTTGGTCAGACACAAGAGATGATCCAACCACTTACAGAAGAGAAACTACCTACACCAAGAAAGAAGTCAACAAGATGATAGCTGAGATCTATGAAGCCTTAGATCATTCAGAGACACAATCCTAGAAGAGGTATGATGAAATCTACTATCCTTTCGACAACAGTATTGCACATATGCAGACAAGAACAGAAGGAATAGAAAAGAAGATCACAGCTATTCAGAAACAACTTGCAACTCGCCCATCACACTTCACATCGACCGATATGGCACCAGGTGCATCGATCGACGAGGGCATCAAGACATCGATCGACGTCGAAGAAACCGAATCGATCGATACTGATACACCATCAGTCCGAGAAGAATACCTTACGGACAGATTGGATGTGCTACATGAAAAACTGCCAGAAACATCGTTGAAGACATATGATCCGCTTAAAGAGCAGCAGTTCAACATTGATGATCTACAGGAGAGGCTACACTTATCGAAAGATGAGTTAGAAGATATGAAGAAGAGATGGACCAAGTCAGATGATGCCACAAGAAGCTTCATTGCCACTAAGTCCACTGACCAAGAGGATGTTTGCACACAAGCAAACAACTCCTTTCACACCAACTAGCCATTCAACCTCCAACGTCAAGCTAAACGACTATAACAAAGCGCTGAGTGGGAGGCAACCCACTATTAGGTACTTTCTTTCATTACTTTTAGTCTAAAAAAAAATTCCGAGTAGACGTTTACCTTCTCTATCGACCGACGCGACCAAGTCGACATCGATCGACGACACTTCATCCGCCACGATTGACACACTTTCGTCTGCATCGATCGATATGGTATCGGTCAGGTATAACGTTCTAACTTGTTCAATTTCGCATTTATGTTTTTATTTCTTAAAACTCTGACTGTTTTACACTGGGGACAGTGTAATTTAAGTCTGGGGGGATTACTAATGATTATTTATTGTTTATCTACTATTTTGAGTCTTATTTGAAATTTTTATTAAGTTTAGAAAGGGACAATGATCTATTAGGTTCAATACTTGTCATCTAATCACTTTCTAGACCAGTCTTAGATTCATTGATTCCAGAAGTACTAGAGATACTAAAGTGGATCAACCAGTCCACTATGCTAGCACTTGCTAAGAATGTTTGAAGTAACCAAAGCTAACCTCTAACCTAACACTGACATTACGTGCTTGTCTTGGAGCTTGGTATACATTGGATCGGATTCCTCCTGCAAGTCCTGGAAGGTAATAAAAAGTCTGTGTGTTTCTGGTTCCCTTCTCTTCTTTCTCTTCAGCATCCACCAAAAATAAAAGATTGAAATGATTTTCTGAGATGCAGAGGGGTAGGTAAATTACCAATGACCTCATTATTCTAATTCAAAGGAATGATCACACATTGTGAACCAAGGGATAGGTAAATTACCAACGACCCCATTATTTGCCTACACTTTGTCAATAAAAGAAAAGATATATAGGTCAATAAGATGAACAAGATGTACTCCATCATTGTTCATGGGATTGAAACCATTTGGATTCAGAGAAGAGAGAAAAATGGGAAGAAAGGAATCAGAGAAGAGTACCTGTGTGTTCAGAAACTTTCTTGAGTAAGAATCCATGTGTCCTCTGATCGATACTCCCAAGGTAAAGCCTACACTTTTATTTATGCAAAGAAATGAGGTTAGTAGATGGGTGAGTCATTCAGAATTTGCTAAGTTGCTGGCTAGATGAATTTGGTTGCTATACTAGGATATGGTATAATGTGCTTTTGTAGTTAGGATGACTATGACTTGGCTTGCACTACAAGGAAGATATGACTAAGAACTTTGAATTCTTTTGAGTCCCTGCTTTTCCTAAAACCTTTACCAGAGAGACTACCATTGTCTTTGCTAGAGGACAAGCAAAAGGTTAAGTCTGGGGGAGTTGATAGACCATATATTTGACCCGATTTTACCCCTGATATCTGAGTGTTTTAGGATATATCTAGTATGTTTTGGAGTCTTTTTAGCATATTTTAAGGTTCAGAAGCATTTGGAAGAAAGATAATGTTTTAGGAGCATTTTGGAGCACTTTAGAGATCTCACCCGAGGAGGCCATATCGACCCCCTCAGAGTCGACACGAAGAGAGACGCGTCGATCGATACATATCCTGTGTAATCGATCGATATTTGAGCCGTAGAAGCCCATTTTGGTCATAGCTGAGTTGAAGTCCAAGCAATCATCTATTTACCCGAATGCCCCTAACGAGTTTTAACCTAATTATTCCTAAGTATTTAAATCTTGCCTAAGTGTTTTGGCAAAGACACAGTTTTTCATATAGCTTTTACATAGTTTCTTCTACCTTTTCTTAGTTCTTTGTTTTGTGAGAGAGAGAGTTACAAATTGAGAGATTTCTTGAAAACCTTTGTTTCTATCTATTCTATTTATGCAGTTTTATATTATTGTTATGATGTTCTACTCAGCCATATCTGAGTAAACACCTTTGAGGGATTAGTCCAAATATGAATACTTGAGCATATGATATTCATCTTAGAAAATTGTTCTTAATGCTTGTGTAGGAGTAGCTAACCTACACATGAATACAGAGATAACATCCTTGGATCTATCTTCTCTGAGCTAAGAATTTGCTGGGAACAAGCAACATCTGACTTGGCAAATTCTCTAGTGAACTGTATTGAACCACACGCTTAAAGCTCGCTAGTAGCGTATCGATCAATACTCCTATAGAGTCATCGATCTATATACGCGAGGCACCATCGATCGATATGTGCAATGGCAGGTCGATCGACGCCTTTCGGTGATTCTCAACGTGGAGTCTCATTGATTCTAGTGTAAGATAGTCGCGAATGCTATTGCATCATGGTTCTTTAATATCATGCAAGCATCTCATATAAGCATTCATACTATTATAATCCTGATAACCTGAATAGTAATCCTAGATCTAACACCTTCACCATATTAGTTAACACCCAAATCAATCACTTGAGTAATTGTCTTACTCACCCCTAAGTTTATTTCCATCTTTTGAAATCTTTGACCTAGCTTAGTTATAATAAAATCTATTGTGTTCCATCGCTCTCTGTGGATTCGATCCCTAAGTACTACAACTTGACCTCTTTTGATGAGAGTAAGGTTGCTCTAGGGTAATTTGAGCATCGTATCATCCGTCCACCTAGGCAGGACTACTAGCGGTACCTGTTGGGACCTCGCATTCTATCGCTCGCAAGCTGGTCACTATCGGATCCCGTGCTGCATTCTGCTTATGCAGGAAGCCAATGTCAGACTTAGATGTGCTGGTTATGGATCCGGAAATTCAAAGTCATGCTTTTCTGCTTTCCACGTCTGGTCAAGCAGGAGTTTATATATTGCTCCCTATGCGTGACAGTACATTTGCAATATGCAAATTCCCTCGATTAACCCTGAGGTGTTACAGTACTCTTGCTTTTGGGGCTCCGATATTTCTATGACTCAAGGCCTATACCGGAGTTATAGGTAGTGTTGACAAGCATGCTGATGTAGCATCTTATTAGCTTGAGCTTTACGTTTGTTTCATTATTTTAAAAAGGCTTTAGTTTTGTTAAGTTTTCTTTTGCACGACTTTGGCGTGGGGAATAAGTTATTTAGTCGGAGTTCTCTTTAGGTATAAATAGGATTGCTTAAGCTTATTGTAACAGAGCTTTTTGATAATATAATAAAAGAGAAACTTTTTCTCAAAACCTTTCTTGATTCTCCTGTTGAGAACGAGAACCTCTTGTCCTCCTGTTGAGTTCAAGAACTTTGACGCCAAGAAAGCTTGAATCCTGTTGATCTTTTGCTCCCTTGACGTTTTATTGTCGTTACCTTGATGTCTACGTTACTTAGCCGCTGCAACACATGCTTAGGTTGATCAGACCCATTCCTGCCCTCAGTCTCATACCCGTTTGTAATTATGTGTGGACGTACCACATATTGGTGAGGCTTAGCTGGGAATCGAAGGTTTCAAGGGACCAAATCCAGCCCTGTATGCCCCTTTAAGGATAATGGTTTTTATATTGCCCTTATAATCGGGACTATTATATTATTCGAGCTTAGTCCGTGGACGTTTTAGCATACATAAGAGTAGAAAACCATAATGCTTAAATATAAGTAATAAATCATAATCTGGGGACCGTACTAGAGGTTATATGCTTTGAGCTACGAAGGGTTCCAGTAGTCTAACAGTGCTTTACCTTTGCTTTTTCGGAGTCCGTAAGTTCTCGGGGGTTTCCATGTTGGATAGACTGCTTTCTGAGTCATTCCCTTGCTGTCCAGGCAGGGCGGCGTTGGGTAGTTGCTTTTTCTTGGAGGTTTGGAACCCGAGTCGATTGCTCTTACGTGTGCTGCTACTGGTGTGACTACGTCGACTAAGATACGGTGAGTCTCCTGCGCCGTCCTAGGTGGTCGATGCTTCGGTGCGATGATGGTGGTCTTTATGCCCCAGTCTCTGTGGACTTCTCCAATGTCTTGTTCTAATTGGTCGGACTATCCTGGAGGAGATCTCTCGTTGGACTCCGTGATGGATAGATACGTTTTCCTCAGGAACTAGAAGATAGGGTCTCTTCCTTGGCACGGTGAGGAGTCTCTCTATGGCGTTCATGCCCCAGCTTCTTTTGCGTTGTACGGTCCGCTTGCTGATGCCTCCGAAGATTCCCGCTTGAGGAGGTCTAGGAGGGAAGTTCCTCGTCCGCCGGCTGACTTTCGTATGCAGAGCCCAATGGGACTTTGCTGGTGAGGCGGTACTTGCCCTTCTACGTTTTGGTCTTCCGGTATTCTGAGCCAGAAGACCGCTCTGTGATTGCTATAAAGCTTTAGTATTTCCTTTTAGGGTAGTTTTGTAGCAAGAGCGAGAGTTCTCTTGGTCTCCTTTGATTGCTCTTATGCCCCAGGGTGTAGGAAACTTGACCATTTGATGTAATGTCGAGGGGAAGGCCCCCATTTCGTGGATCCAGGGTCGTCCCAAGATTATGTTGTACGATGATTGATAGTCGATGACTAGGAACTTGGTTGTCATGTTCACCCCTTCTGCGTAGACAGGAAATGTTGCTTCTCCTGAAGTTTGCTTGACCTCTCCGCTGAAACCGATGAGTGGAGTTACTTTCCGAGTGAGAGCATTCTCCTCCAGCCCCAGGTCTTGATACGCGGTTCGGAAGATAATATTGCTAGAACTTCCATTATCAATGAGGATCCTCTTTACAAGCAGTTTGCCACGATGAGTGATATGACCAGGGCGTCGTGGTGAGGGGTGAGTACTCTTTCTTGTTCTTTGGCTGTGAAGCTTATCTCGTCGGTACCTAGGAGTAGGCGCTTGGGCTGAGTCGATTCCAACTCCCGTTTATGCTCCTGGTTCTTTTCTTTGCAGCTGCATGGCTCACACCGCTCACCTCTGAGCCGCCGGATATGACGTGAATTACTCGGTCCTGGCGAGGCGATGAAGCAGGAGTGGTAATCCGCATATCGATCGATACTGAGCCACAAAACATGGTCGCGACATTGATACTCACGAGACTATCGAAAGCAAACAATGCGGACTAAGAAGGTCACCCGCGTAATGCAGCAGGTCAGAGACTTAATGATCAGGGGCTGCAACCCGATCTAGAAGCCGAGGCTGCTGCAGCCGCCGCCTGCTGCGTAAGAAGCCAACAGAAACATATCACTGGCTGACTACAACCGTATAGATCAATACTACGCCAACAGATCTGCCATCTATCCTCCAGACATACAGAGGGCTTATTTTGAGGTGAAGCCTCAATACTACACACTTGTAGGACAGACACCCATAGTGGAGCATCCAACGAGCATCCTATGGACCATCTAGAGAGGTAACGAGGATCTCATATCTGCTATCAAAGCCAATGGAGTCCCAGCTGACTACCTACTTTGCAAGCTCTTCAAATACTCTCTTACTGGAGAAGCTTTGCAATGACTTAAGCAACTACCACCGTGATCTCTACATCCTGGGATGATATCAAGAATGCTTTCTTGATTAATTTCTTTGATGAGGCACGCACAGAAGAGTTGAGAAGCAAGATTGCTACATTCATGCAGAAGCCTACAGAGCCTTTCCGACATTGTTGGGTTCGTTTCAAGTCTTATCAGAGAGATTGTCAACACCACAGATTCAATGAAGTACAGCTGCTCAGCACTTTCTTCAGAGGTTTAGATCTAACCTATCAGACAGCACTAGACACAGCTAGTGAAGGAAACTTCAACACCAGGAATCCAGAAGAGGCTGTGAGACTTATTGAGAACTTGGCAACTAGCAACAGCACCAAAAACACTGATTGTGAGAGAAGGAAATTGGCCAATGCTCTTGGGAAGGAGCAGTTGGACGATGTAAGAGCCAAATTGGACACTGTTAACAAGCTTCTAAGGAAGCAAGTTAGCTTTGCAGAAGATGTAGAAGCTATAGAGACTGATGAAGAGAGATATGAAGAAGAAGTGAATAACATAGGAGGATTTCAAAGGTTTGGAAATCAGAATGGAAACAGGAATTTCTATGGCAACAGTCAGAGGAGCAACTACAATCAAAATTCACAATATCAGAAACCCACCAGCAACAGCAACTACGGCAACAACAAGAATCTCAACAATTCTTTCTACCAAAATCCACCACCACCTACTCAAGAGAGCAAGATTGAAGCAATGCTTGATTCAGTTCTAGAGGGTCAGCAGAGGCTTACTGTGGATTTCAATGGAAAGATAGATGCTGCATACAATAGCATGAATGCAAAGTTTGACACCTTGAGCACTCATGTGAAGAAGCTAGAGACACAGGTGATTCAAACAGCATAAGCTATTAAGAGTGTTGGGGTCAAAATCGGTCAAAGACGCAATCAATACCCGAGAGTCCTTGGAAACAATCAAGCGTCGAATAAAACCAAGGAAAATTCAGTTATTCGGATTTAAAAACGCCGGAGGGATGATCACATCATAGCCCCGGACACCAGCAGGAGCGGCCACGGCCTAGCCCCGGGCGCCGGCTCGCCCGTGCTGGCACTGGGCACCGGTTCGCCTGCGTTGGCACTGGCGCCGCTCGCCTGCTGGCACCGGGCCTCGGGCCGCTCGTCCGTATCGGCACCTGCCGGCCGCTCGCCTCGTTTGGTGCCGGCTGCTCGCCTGCTTTGGCACCGCGCCAGCGCCGGCTTTTCTGGGCACCGCGCCGGTTTCGTTCGCTGGTCATCACGGGCGCCGCTCGCCTGCGTTGGTCACGGGCGCCGCTCGCCATAATACGGCGCCGGCGCTGCCTCGCGTTGACATCGGCGCCTGGTGCCAGCTCGCCGGTTGGTCACGGGCGCCGACGCCAGCTTGCTCGGTTGGTTACAGGCGCCGCGCCAGCACCCATGTCCAAATCCCGGCACCCTAGTACGACTACTTCGACAAGCGATCTTCATCCCGCAAAACCGCCTCAACAAACTAGTCTAACTATGCACTTTGTATCCTTGCTCAAGACTCACTGTTCAACTCCTTGGTGACAAGAAACCTAACCCGCTTTCGCCTTTGGTCGAAATAAATCGAAAGCTTCGAGACCACCAAAGGTTCGTTGGCGCATGGATCTCGATTCATCGTGATAAAACGATCACGCTATTCTAAAACACCAATCATCTAGGCTATACGGTGAATTGAGGTTCCTTCCGCAAAACAAGTATCATGACAGGTTGGTTTCTCGAAAATCGGGAAACGTATGTGGGAACCCAAATTCACACCGCCGATTTTAATGAATAAGATTGGAGGAAAGCCAAGTTAACCCGACTTTCCTGAACGTCCGGATTCTCTCATGGCGACAGCCAACGACAAGTGACCAATAATAAATGCGAAAAGGTTTTGTTAAGATTTGGGACTGACCTTAAGAAAGGCTGCCCACGCACTTTCGAGGATCAAGTCGGACGAAGTTCAGTTAAAAAGAGTCAACAAGAGATCGAACCGCCTGGGCTGGTTCGCCTAATATGAGCGCTTATCATGTAAAATGTGCATGTCAAGATAATGCCTGTGGTTTCTAGGCGCGAGCTCTGAGTAAGAGAATTGTTAGATCCTTCCGAGGAACATGGGTTCATGGAGAAGATAAAGTTAGAACGAGGCCAGACGCTCTAAGTCCTGCCCTCGCTGGCCTAACCGCCTAAGTTCTAAGTTCTCTAAGTCTAGATTCTAGTATTTTCGGATCCCCTTCCTTCTGCTCTTGCTCTCCTTATATACTCACCCTAGGTCGGTTTGCCTTAGATGATGGACCTCGCCTTTGGGCCCAAGTTTATCTCTTCAGGAAATATTCCATTCCGCCGATCTTCATAATTATTCTCGAAGTTTTCCCCTATTTTTCGGTGACTTGATGTTTATCCGATGTTCGAAATTGATAAACCGGTCATAGTCTGATTGGGCCTGAATTTTAAAATCGTAGGTAAGTCTGTGGACTTGTCTTTAAGTCGCTGAACATTTTATACGATTAAAAGACTATCTTTCTCGTGAAAATAAACCGTGATAAATTAAAGGATCGATGTTCGCTAATCGATCTTTTTTTATACAATATCTTCTACGAAATCCAATCCTTCTAGTTTTTGTCGTGAAAACATCGAGGACGCATTTCAAACCGAATCGAAGATGTTCATTCAGTAGCCGATCGCACTCAAACTCACGAGGATCGATCTAAACAAGACAAGATGGGATCAGACCGAGCATGATGGGACCGGTGACCAGGACGAGGGCCGCCGACCGGCTGGGCTTGTCATTGGGCGCCAGGCCGCTTCATGGACGATGCCGCGGGCGCCAGGTCGGGCGGTTACCGCGCCAGGCCGCCATGCGGATTGGTACCGGGCGCCAGGTCGGATTGCTACCGGGCGCCAGGCCGGGTGCCCCAGCCAGGCCAGGCCTGCGGACGCTGCGGTGGGAACCAAATTCACACCGGCCAATTTTCGATAAATAAGATTGCGGAGGAAAGCCAAGTAAACCTGACTTTCCTGAAGGTCCGGATTCTCCGCTGCCGCACTAAATCGATAAAGTTCAATAGATAAAATAAGAGTTTTGAATATTTGCCCGAGGCGCTTTATTAGATAAGAGAAACGAAAATAAGGATTCAAAGACAAAGAGAGTTGCGATTTAAAGAAAGATAGAGTCGCAGGCAGCCAAACGCCCTAAGCCCTGTCTTCGCAGTCTAACCACCTAAACCCTAGTTTTTCTAAGCAGCAGGATGCTCTAAGTCTAATTCTCGGATTTTCGATGCTCTTCTTCTTGCTTTCCTTATATACCCATCTCAGGTCGGTTTGCCTTGGGGTGATGGGCCTCGCTTTGGGCCCAAGCCTATCTCTTCCGAAATGTTCCATTTTCGTAGGTCTTTGTAATCATCTCCGAAGTTTTCCGCTATCTTCGATGACTTGATGTTTACCGATGTCTCAGAGATCGGTAAACCGCTATAGCCTGATTAGGCCAAACTCACGAGGGCTGATCCAAACAAGCTAAGGCGGAATGAACCGAAAACTATAGACCGGACCAGGACGAGGGTCGCTGGACCGACGCCGGGCCGATTCGCGATATGGCGCCGGCGCCAGGTTGGTGCCGCCAAGGCCGGTGCCGCTGGCGCCAGGCTGTGCCTGCCCCAGCCGTGCCGCCGGCGCCAGGTCGGGTGCCGCCGCGCCAGGCCGCCCGCTGACGGTGCCGGCGGCGCCAGGCCGGAGCCGCTGGGCGCCAGGCCAGAAGCCCCGCTGCCCGCCGCCGGGCGCCAGGGCCGGTGCCGCTGGCGCTTAGGCCAGCCCGCGCTGCGTGGCGCCGCGCCGGTTGGTGTGGCGCCAGGCCGCCGCTGACGGATGGCCGCGGGCCAGGTCGGTGCCGCTGGCGCCAGGCCAGTCTCGCCTCCGCTGGCGGGCGCCAGGTAAGCCAGGCCGCTGCGCCAGGCCAGCCCGCTGCCTCCGCTGCCGCCGGGCGCCAGGTTGGTGCCGCTGGGCCAGCCAGCCCGCGCCCCGCTGCCGGCGCCAGGTCGGTGCCGCCGCCAGGTTGGCCCGCCCTGCCGGGCGCCGGTCGGGTGCCGCCAGTGCCGCCTCGCCGCTCGCGGGTTTTTTCGTTGTTCGATCTTTCCTCGCCAGTCGCTTTGGAAGGTCTTTAGCCGAGATTTCGAGATAACCGCTTTTGACCCCAACAGTTAGCCCCAGCCCGTAAGGTCGGAGACGATTTCATGCGGGCGAATGATCTGAATTTTTGAAAATCGAAATCTTTGGCTAAGGATTTTCCGCAGAGAACCTGTGTCTTCTCCTCCTTTTTTTTTATAAGTAGCCAACCCTCCCTTCTCATTCTTCACATCTTTCCAAATTCTCTTCTTCTCTCTCAAGAAAATGTCTTCATCCCAAGTTGAAAAGAGTGGTTCTGATGTTGAGATGGGCGCAGGCCGCCAAGTCCCGGTTCCGCCAGTCAAGCTCCCGCCGCTCAGGCCGCTCAAGAGGCTATTCCGCCCCTGACTGATGGGTTTGATTCTTTAAGGCTAAGCTTATCCCGGCGAGTGCTGCGAAGGCTCAAGCGGCGACCGAGACGCCCGATGTTTCTTCCGCTGCTCCAACTCCTTTGCCTGCCCTTTGGTTCCAAGTTCTGAAGTCCCATCCGATGCCCTCCCCGCCCACAGAAGGGGTTATTGTTCCTGAACAGACTCTCGATGTTCAGATCCATCCATCGGTTCTTCGACTGCCCTCGATCGGATCTCCGGAAGAGATGATGCGATAGAATCTGCACTCTTCCGGCAAGCGGAACTTGTCTGACTGCCAGCGCTGGTGCCGCACCACTGCCCAAGGGAAGGGCAAGAGCTGGCCCAGCGTCCGAGCGAAAAAGAAGCGGGTGCTAAGAGCGAGGAAAGCGACCTCTGAGCCATTGGCGCCATCGCTCCAAGGTTCGATTTTGTCCGTAATCTTTGCACGCTTTTTTGATGATACTTACTCTTTCCTTTTGGCGGACAGTTTGTGTCTCTGATCGACGGAATGCTTGGCGAAAAGGGTCGGAAGTCATTCGCCTATCGGCGAACTGGAGTCGCCGCGAGAAGCGCTGAAGCCGCATTTCAAGGCCGCATTGCAGATGTCGAGGATACCCATGCCGCCGTGACGCCCCAGCTTGAGGTTCAGATCAGCGATCTTGAGCGACCTGGGAAGACCGCTAGCTCGTACTCAAGGTGAAGAAAGAGAAAGGAGTAAATCGAAGTCCGCCGCCTTCAGGAGAAGGTTCAGGCTCACGAGGAGATGAACGCCGAGAACCTCTGGAGGTTGCCGATGCCGCTGACGACTTCTATGGTCGCCGACGAGGATGGCCATCCTGTTTGAGTCCTTGATAGCTGTCCGTAAGAGGGACGGCTTTAGCGGGATCGAGGGGAGTCTGAACGAGCTCGAAGTTGCTTCGAGGTAATGAGGCCCCGCCTTTGGACTTGGAGGAAGCCAGATTATCGCCCCAGAAGGAGAGTGGGCGGCCACCGAGGGAGATTTCGAATCGATCCTCGCCGGTCTGTAAGCCGTCTTTAGTCTGACCTCCAAAATTCGAAGATCGAGCCGTGGGAGAAGATTGCAGGGTGGCGGACGAGGCGGTAGTGGCGATGCGACCGAGGGAGGCGACGGCGCAGGCTGTCCCCGCCGCAAGTGATGAAGATGACGCCCTGGGAGCGCCTAGGTCTATCAACTCTTCTGATTTTGTTTTATGTGTTTCGCCGCTTAAGAGGCCATGATGTTTTTACCGACTGGCCGCTGGTGGCTTCAATCCCCGCCCCTTTATGGGGTTTTGTTTGTAATTTCCGCAGTCTCAATCTATGAAACGCTTTTAATTATTTATGAACTTCAGTTTTTCTTTGAAGTATGAGAAAGAGGGTGTGAGTTGTCGCCTCATTCCTAGTTCCCCGATGATCACCGCATCTATTGTTCGCATAAAGCTTGAGATTTTCCGCGGTTTACCGATTTACAAAAACTCGTGAAACTAATAGGCTTAAGTGAAGAGACAAATTTTGATCTCGTGATACCATACTATGTCTGTGAGATGTCAAGATCCAGCGTGGCTGGGTTTAGGCAAGACCTAGGTTTACTCTGACTGAGGCTTTATGGCGACAAATCGGCTTTCGCTTTGCCCGTTTGCGATTTTAACCTGACTCGCACCGCTTAAAACCGCAATTGTTGTCGGCTTATATGATTTGTTTTATGCGAGTCGAGCTACTTCCTTTACTAAGAGCTAGACCAAAATTTTGATTTCTTGTATAGCGCGCTATGTTTATCCTTGTCGGATGTAAGAGAGCCTACCCTCGGCGGCTATTTGTCTGTTTAGACGCTAGAGTTCGCTTGTTGTGATCAGCAACAACTAAATGATACCGCTTTGAGGTGCGCTTGTATGTTTTAGAGACTAAGATTTCGTCAGAATGTTTTATGGAAAGAATGTCCTTCGCCGCTAGCTACGCCTCGCAATGCTGAAGGTCGATTTTTCCTTATGCCGATCTCGCTGAAACGCTTATGGCTTTGGGATGTCTTTTAATGTTCGCAGCCAGAAAACTGTCGCTTCGCTTTGGACGCGGGACCAAGGGTCGCGTAAGTTTGACCTGTGGAGAAGCCGCCCACATTCACAATGCCTCGTGAAGTGTTTGGCCATCCGGGATTTGTGTTTGATGTGATAATCGCTAAAGGACACTAGATCCGTTTGTGGCCGCCTCGCTGATTTTGAAAAGTCGCGGAAAAGTTTCAAAATTTTAGAGTCTTCGAATTTGTGGGAGTATACGAAGTATATCGCACTCCACTCCTTTTAAATTGGGGATAGCTGAATCACTTCGAGCAAGTTGCCTACGCACTTTGTCTAGGATCAAGCCATCTCGTAGTTCTTTGTACCACGCTTTATCGCTTAGTGGTAGTATTTTTGAGGTGCATCGATTCCAAGTTCTCGATTTTGACGCCTTGCATGTTTGCGATTTGGTATGAGCCTGGTCGGACTACTTTATGACTTTGTACGGTCCTTCCCAGCTTTGTTCGCCTCGCTTTCGCTCGCAGTGTTTTGAAGACTTTTCGTGAAGACTAAATCGCTTCTTTGAACCGCGATGGCGACGCTTGAGTTGTAGTATCTTGCGCAGCGGCTGGTAATTCTGATTCGAAGGAGTGCCTGGTCGCGGGCCATTGATGAGGTCGAGGTTGTCCAGCATCATAGCGCTGTTAAATCCTCTTTCGGGAGGAATCTTCTCCGCATCGGGAATTCTACTCCGCTGGGATCATACATTCCGCTCCGTAAACGAGGGCTAATGGAGTTTCACCCAGAGTCTGCCTTTGGGGTTGTACGATGCACCAAAGAACTCCTTCGAGCTCCTCTGCCCATCGCCTTCTTGGCGCTTCAGGCGTTTGAGTCCGGCCAAGGACGGTTTTGTTGATGGTTTCTGCCTGTCCATTGCATTGCGGATATCTGGGAGTTGACTTTGTAAGTCGATTTTCCATTTTTCGCAGAATGTCAATCGAGTAGAGATAAATTGAGATCCATTATCTGTTACGATTTCGCAGACGGGACCCCATGTCTAGTTATGATATGTTTCCGCACGGTTCTCGACTTTGTGTGTCCTCGATACTTCATGAGGATTCCGCTTCTACCCATTTGGAAAAGAAACCGTAAGGACTAGGAGGAAGCGCTGTTTTGATGGGTGATAGGTCCCACGCATGTCCGGACCATCGCATGAAAGGGTAGGGGACGAGATCGAGGAGAGGATCTCCGCTGGTTGATGGATTGTTGAGCATGCCTTTGGCATTTTTCGCGACTTCCGGCTAACTTCGCAGTCTTTTACCATGGTTGGCCAGTAATAACCGTGGCGCTTTGATTTTAACCGCGAGATCTTCCGCCAGAATGATTTCGCATGATCCTGAATGGACCTCCTTCATGATTCTCCTTGCTCTTTCCCCTTCCGCATGCCATGAGAGGACCAGAGAAACACCACTTATAAATTTCTCCTCTATCGCGGACATACCGTACGCTTTGGTTTTATTTACGGGTCACCATTTTTCGGGCGGTAAGGTTCCATTCACGATATAGGCTCGATTGGTTCTAAACCGGGCTGTCGAGCCATACTCGGTCGGGTTCACATCCGCCTCGCTGATCCTCGACTTCTTCCGCGATCTTCAATCTCGGCCCTGATTAGATTGATGACCACTGGTGGTCCGATGCTCGATGCTCGATGAACTCGACCGGGATTACTCTTTGAGCCCTGGATCTGAGCTTAATAGGGGCAGCCACAAGGCCAGCCTGGGCGTTTTCCGAAATGAATTCTGGTCGGCTTAATCGTCGAAATTTCGAGCCAGCTCTTGACGAAGTTTTAGGTATGCCCATCCTTTCGCCTTCATATTCTCCGGCTGTATTGATTGGCGATTAACTGAGAATCGCAGAAGCTTTGAATATTACGGATTTTAACCCATGGGCCAGCCGCAATCCTGCACGAAGTGCTTCAGATTCTGCCTCATTGTTTGAAGCGCGAAAAGCCAATCGAAAGACTGTTCTAGGATTTCTCCGCTTGAGAGGTGAGTGATTCGATTCCTCGATCCTTGTTTGGACGAAGATCCGCCGACGGAGGACCCAAGTTGAGTTTGGTTCCTCGATAGTCATGTCTCTAGTGGGTAATTTACCAGAAATCCGCCAGTACTTGGGACTTTGCACACGCCCTTGTATTCGACCGTACTCACTCAGTTCGATTGCCCATTTTGCGAGCCTCCGGATTGACTTGGACTATGCAGGATTATCCAGAAGGAACGCAGAGAACCACATAGCGCGGAGACTGGAAATATGGTCTTAGTTTTCTTGCCGAGGTTATGACAGCTGAATGCTAATTTTTCCATTAGAGGGTATCGAAGCTCGCGATCCAGTAACGTCTTGCTTAACGAAAGATTGGTTTTGTTCGCCGCGTCTTCTCGTGATCAAGACGCCACTGACCGCCGCTATGAAACTGCGACATAGAGAAAAGAGGTTCACCTTCCACCGGCTGCGAGGACTGGTGGAGTGGCTAGGTAATGTTTCAATTGCTGGAAAGCTTTTCACATTGCTCGACCATTCAACTCTTGTTTCCCCTTCAATGTCTCAGAAATGGTAGGCACTTATCCGTGGACCGCGAGATGAAACGGTTCAACGCTCGACTCTTCCGTTAGCCTCGACTTCGCTTGGTTCTCGGGAGGCCATTTCTATCAGTGCCGATTTGTTTGGTTGGCCTCGATTCCGCGATATCGCTACGAGGTATCCGAGAATTCTCCTCGATGCCACCGCGAATCTACATTTTGCCGGGTTGAGTTTCATGTTATGCTGGTTGAGTCGCGGCAAAACATTCCTCTAGGTGGGCTATGTGATCGTGTTCGGCTAAGAGATTTTACGAGCATATCATCGATGTATACTTCCATAGTTTTCCGAGTTGTTCGCAAACATTTTGTTGACGAAGTCGCTGATATGTTGCACCTGCGCTTTAAGACCGAAGGCATTACCTTATAGCAATACGCTCCGCCGGTCTGTGATGAACGCAGTTTTTCATGGTCGCCGATTCATCATGATCTGATTGTATCCGAAAAGCGCCCATGAATGACGAAGCTTGTTTCCCGCAGTTGCTTCACCAGTCGGTCAATGTGTGGAGCGAAGCAACTTTGACAGGCTTTATTCAGATCCGCGGAAATCGACACAGACCCGCCATTTGCCGCTTTTTACCACGACGGGTTGGCAAGCCAGTCCGATACCTGACTTCGTTATCGATTCTACTTTGAGGAGTCTTTCGACTTCCTCATTGACTGCGGTGGCACGCCAGGTCCCAACTTTCGCCTTTTTGTTTTACGGTTTGTGAGTTGGGTCGATGTTAAGTTCGCGGACATGTTACGCTTAATGTCGATTCTCGCATATCCTCCGCAGCCCACGCTTAACGCATTGAGGTTCTTTTGAGGCATGCATGAGCTCGCTTTCATTGGTTCGCTGGTTAGCTCCATCTCGACACACCGCTCCGGGAAGAATCGTCGACAGATTGAGACCACCGGTTCGCAGGTTGGTTCACGCTTTCCTTCCAGGCCTCAGCTCTGGGACTGCCAGAAGGTCTCCGTGAATTGTGAATCGCTTGTTTTTCCGAGGTTTCGATTTCAGAATTTTTCCGCTTTAGTTCGGTATGAGGTAGATCTGCGCTGCCCGCGGACTACCATGTATTGTCTCGACCTCGAAAGGCGTTGGGAACTTGAGGCATAGGTGGAATGTTGATGGGATCGCTCTCATGGAGTTTAGCCAGGAGTTCCAACTATCGCATTGTAGGATGTGGACCATCGATCACCAGGAATTCCGGTGTTTTGGCGACGCCCCGCTCGACTAGGAGGTTAGTTGAACCGAGGGTCATAATTTCCCCGAGTCCAATACTGGGCTGGGGTCATCCGAAGGATGCTTTAGGTCGACATCCATCCTCGAGGGTGCTTTTGTAGATAATATTGGCCGAGCATCCGGTGTCACTAATACCCTTGCTACGCCAATGTCCTGGATCGTGAGTTCTATTACGAGGAGATCGCTAGTGAGGTTTGACCGACGGCCGCTGCTCGATCCCGAAGATAATGATGTTGCGGGCTGACGAAGAAGTCATACTGAACTTTGATCGATCGGTGGTTTTCGAAGTTAGAGGATCCGCCTCCTTCTAGCCAACTGTGGGAACCGAAATTCACATCACAATTTTCGAGCAATAAGATTGGAGGAAAGCCAAGTAACCCTGACTTTCCTTGAAGGTCCGATTCTCGCGCTCACATAAATCGAGCAAAGTTCAATAGATAAAAAATAAGAGTTTTGGAATATTTGCCCGAGGCGCTTATTAGATAAGAGAAACGAGTACAAGGATTCTCAAAGACAAAGAGAGCGCGATTTAAAGAAAAAGATAGAGTCGCAGGCAGCCAAACGCCCTAAGCCTGGTTCGCTAGTCTAACCACCTAAACCCTAGTTTTTCTAAGCTAGCAGGATGCTCTAAGTCTAATTCTCGATTTTCGATGCCTTCTTCTTCTGCTCTTGCTCCTTATATACCCATCTCTGGTCGGTTTGCCTTGGGTGATGGGCCTTTGGGCCCAAGCTCTATCTCTTCGAAATGTTCCATTTTCGCCGGTCTTTGTAATTATCATCTCCGAAGTTTTTCCGCTATCTTTCGATGACTTGATGTTTATCCGATGTCTCAGAGAATCGGTAAACCGCTATAGCCTGATTAGCCAAACTCACGAGGGCTGATCCAAAACAAGCTAAGGCGGAATGAACCGAGCACGATAGACCAGACCAGGACGAGGGTCGCGACCGACGCGGGCCGCATTCTACAAGATGGTGCCGCCGGGCGCCAGTTGGTGCCGCTGGCGCCAGGCTGGTGCCGCTGGCGCTGTGGCCAGCTCCGTTGCCTCGCTGGTGTAAGCCGCCGGGCGCCAGGCCAGCCTGTTGCTGCCGCCGCTTAGGTGCCGGGAAAGCCGCTGGCGCCAGGTCGTCTGCGCGATGGAGTGCCGCTGGCGCTTAGGCCAGCCTGCTGCTCCAGCGCCGGGCGCCAGGTTGGCCGCCTAGCGCCAGGCTGCCCGCTGCTGCAGCCGCCGGGCCAGGCCAGCCTGCTGCCCTGCTGTGCCGCCGGCGCCAGGTTGGTGCTGGCTGTTGCCGCCCGCTGACGGAAGCCGCCGCTTAGGTTGGTGCGCCGCTGGCGCCAGGCCAGCTCATGCCCTGCTGTACGCCGCGCCAGGCCGGTGCCGCTGGCGCCAGGTTGTGCCTGCTGTTCAAAATACGGGCGCTAAAGGTCGGTGCCGCTATCCAGGCCGTCTACAAGGACGGAAAGCCGCCAGCGCCAGGTTGGTGTGCCGCTGGCCGCTTAGGCCAGCCTGCTGGCCCTTCAAGGCCGCGCGCCAGGATGTGCCGCCGGCGCCAGGCCAGTCTGCTGTCTCTGCTGTACGCCGGGCGCCAGGTCGGTGCCGCTGCCAGGCCAGCTCAAGGTTCCGCTGTACCGGGCGCCGGGTCAAGTGCCGCTTGCGGCCGCCTCGCCGCCAGGGTTTTTTCCGTTGTTCGATCTTTCCCCTCGCTGGCCAAGCGGAAGGTCTTTAGTCAGATTTCGAAAGATAACCGCTTTTGACCCCAACAACGCTGCGGTACGCCGGGCGCCAGGTCGGTGCCGAGCCAGGCCGGCTCGCTGACGCTGCCGCCGGCACCAGGTCGGTGCCGCGGGCGCCAGGCCGTTGACGCCGCCAGGTCGGTGCCGCATACCAGGGTTCTTTTGTCACTGAGGTTTTCTGTCCGATCTTCCCGCTATCGCTCGTATGGAAATCTTTGAGTTTGGAAAGATCTTTACCGTAGATTTCAGATAACCGCTTAATTCACCGCAGAGTGGATATTCTAATTTGAGAAAATCTCGTGATAACTTCTTCAAATTATCCAGACTTTTGTTTTAAGAAATACTTCTTAGAGACTTTCAGTCATTGATTCCGCTGCGGACCGATTTTGACACCAACAGTTAGCTCCCCAGCTCTAGAACCTTTGTGATGTTCTTGCGAGCCATAAGACATGTCAGGTAAGATAGGCGGAATTAATGGTTGAAAGGCCCGCTGAAAGTGGTAAGATTGGGCTGCGTTTCAAGGCTGCCTACGCACTTTGTTGTGGATCAAGCCTTCAGAGTTCTTTGGAGTTTAAGACCCTGTGATCTGTTTTCCAGCCAGACTTATATGGTCTATGTGTCATGAGAGACTTCGAGCATGATGCTGTTGATGTATTTGTTTTCTTGAGGCATTATTTATGAACTTCAGTTTTTCAAGTATGAGAAAGAGGGTGGAGTTGTCGCCTCATTCCTAGTTCCCCATGATCACCGTATCTATTTTTGCATAAAGCTTTGATTCCGCGGTTTACCGATTTACGCAAAAGTTCGTGAAACGATAGGCTTAAGTGAAGAGACAAATTTTGATCTATACCATACTATGTCTGTGAGATGTCAAGATCCAGCGTGGCTGGGTTTAGGCAAGACCTAGGTTTATTCTCGACTGAGGCTCTATGGATGACAAATCGGCTTTCGCTTTTGCCTGTTTGCGATTTTAACCTGACTCGCACTGCTTAAAAATCCGCAATTGTTGTCGGCTTATATGATTTGTCTAGGGCGCGGAGTCGAGCTACTCTTTACGTAAGAGCTAAACCAAAATTTGATTTCTGTATAGCTATGTTTATCCTTGTCGGATGCAAGAGAGCCTACCCTGAAGGGCTGCTATTTGTCTGTTTAGGACGTTGTAGTTCGCTTTGTTGTGATCAGCAACAACGGCTATGATGCCAGCTTGAGGCATGTTACCGCTTAGAGGTAGTGTTTGTATGTTTTGAGGAAAAGAATGTCCTTCGAGCCGCAATGACGCCTCGCAGTGCTGAAGGTCGAAGCTCTTGTGCCGCATTTCGTGGTTGAAATGTTCGGCTTTGGAGATGTTTTAATGTTCGCAGCCAGAAACTGTTGTTTCGGCTTGAAGGACCAAGAGGTCGCGTAGTTCACTCGTGGAGAAGCGCCTATATTCACAGCTGCTTCGCGGAAGTGTTGGCCTTCCGATTTGTGTTTGTATATAATGATGACTCGTGATAACTCTTGGAGCCTTGTCACGCAGTGTTTTTTCATGCCGGTTTACGGGCGATAGAACTTAATCGATTGACGATAAGTTTAAATCTTCCGCTAACCATATGGTTGTTAAGACTGAGTTTTGGTATGAAGAGTTTATCGTATGATTTCGACTGGGTTATATGACAAATTGCTATGCATAGTCACTTTACGCTCTGGCGAACAAATCGTGGATTGTTTTTTTAGCCGTATGATTGGAGCGTGGTCGCCAGTAGCTTTGATTGGCATGGAGGCTAGATTCAGCCAGACGCAAGGAAGTTGTTGGTAACGATCAGACCATGACCCTTATTATCGCGTTAGTTTACGATTGTCCCACGGGGATGCCAATTCAGGTCCGGCTTTACGGAAGGGCTGATGGACGAGGGCCAAATAGCTTGCCGAGATAGACATGCCAAGCATAGCGAGTTTTCTGAGTTATGGCTGATGGCTTTAGAAACGATCTTCCACTTTAGGTCTAGTTATAATGATGAATGGTTCGTATAAATTTTTTTGTTGCATGAAAATCGCTTCATTTTATCCGGGGAAAAGTTTAAGGATCGACGCAGACACGCGCGGTTCGCTCATGGATTATTTCCTGCCCGGACGCAACCGCTGAGTGAAAGAGAGCCAGAAACCTTGTGGAGAAAAAACTGTCTATGACAGCTAATTCGCTGGACCTATTATGTTTATTTTAATAAAGTTGCTTTGTATGAATCGACTACCATACAGAGGATTTTCGAAAAGTGATGTAAGAGGGTTTTGCAAAGGTAACCGAGAGTGTTTCTCAAATTACGGCGATATTTTACATCACTGGATATGTTTTCTTATTCACTTCGCATCGCATGAAGTCGCTTTGCATGAGACCGATCATGTTTTTCCATAGGCTGTTTTGTTTAAAATATCTTGTTATAGGAAAGTAATGGATGACCGTTTCATGGAGATAGAAAATCGCAGATTGTCAAAGTAGCAGCCGCTGATTACACGAGATGTTTCCGCTTATGATTTTCACCTTGATCTAAAGCTGCTTCAACTACTCATGGAGTTTTACCGGTTATTTTGTTATTTTCGTGTTCACCACCGTGCTATTAGTCTGACGTTGGTATAACGCTTAGTCGAGTTTGGCGACGAGAGGTGACGTAGTTTTCAGGACTATGTTTGTAACGGTTGGGCTATGCCGCTAGCTTTTAGACGAATCTTATTGCCGAGAGTTTGCTTTGTCAAAAGCGCTTGTCTTGATGCTGAAGAAAAAGTTTTCAAGATGGGATTATATCGCAGTTACTTCCTTTTCTTTTACTTAAAGAAAACGGGTTAGCCGCTCCTTCAAGGCTTGTGTACGCTTTTTCTCTTTAGGAAGCCGGATGAGTATGCTTTACAACGCTGCTTATCGCTTCTGGTTTTTCGAGACTGATCGGTTTGCATGTTCTGCCTTAGTCTCATCGATCGCTCAAGGCTGCCTCTTGCCCGCTCCTCTTTGTTTCGCGGACTTTTAACGGTTCATCGCCAAAGGACTTTGAAAAGTTTGATACCTGAACGAGTCGGTTTTTGATGAGATCGACGAATATCGGAGCCGAAGAGAGATATGAACGCCTGTTCCTGTTCTCGCGGTCTTTGTACTCGTTGGTAAAATTGACAATGTGTCCGCGAACATTACGTAATCGCGGAAACAAAGGAGGAGAAGTAGGAAACCGGCGAAGTCTAAGGTGGGTGCTTTAGACAAATGGAGACATTGGGCAAGACGCCACTGAAAGTGAGGCTCTTAGTCCAGGCTATGAGCCAACTGGTTACAGTCCTTATCGCTTCATATGATCTTGTATGACTTTCCTTAATGGTGTTTCGTAAAATATTGCCAGCTTGATTTTAAAATATGTTCTTTATTAAACAATCGAAGGCTTCTGGCGGAAGAATCGTCCGTTTTCTAACAACCAACATGGGTTTATGGACCAAGATGTTGCCGCTAGTTCGAGATCACTTGTGATTCACTGCAACGGATGGATCGCCAGATCTCTGCCGCCGGGCGCCAGACGGAAAAGACGGCCTTGTCGCCGCGCCAGACGGAGAGGACGAAGCCTGTCACGCCAGTCGTAAGGCATCGGTTCGCCACGGGCGCCAGGGCGCCGACGCGGTCGGTTCGTCACGCGCCAGGCGCCGCTGGTCGGTTCGCCGCCGCCGCCTGTTCGCGTTCCGCCGATGCTGCTGTTGCTCGCCTTCACGCTCCCATCCCCCGAGCTCACGGACTCAAAGATCAAGTTACAAAACTCAGGCAAAGATGCATGGTACTGAGACAGGACCGGCTCGCCCTATGACGGGACAGAGAGATCCTTCTCGCGGTGGTCGAGACAAATACATTGTTTTCTTGTAAAATCTCAACGGAAGCTCTGATTGAGACGAAATGAAACCATCTTGACCTAGACTCAAAGGAGAGCAGCGAGGTTTCCACAGGCGAGGTGGCCATGGGCGAGGTGACCTTGGTGATGGTTGTTCTCGTCCACGGCGAGGTGGCCGAGTGATTTTGTTCCTTTCAGAAAATCTCAACGGAAACTCCGATTGAGACGAAACGAAAGCCACTTTGATCTAGACTCAAAGGATAACGAAGGTGAGTTCTCCTGTATGGAGGTAGCCATGTCGGAGGGTGAGGTGACCTCGGTAATGTTTGTCCTGCCCACGCGAGGTGGCCGGACAGTGACTTTGTTCTTTCGTGAAAATCTCAACGGAAACTCCGATTGAGATGAAACGAAGCCATTTTGACCTACAAACAAAGGAGAACAAAGTGGGCTCTTACTAACGGACTGGGAAGACTGATCTACCCTATGGCAAGTCGTCCTAGTAAGATCAAGCCCTCGACCTCCTTCGCTTTCCGCTTGTTCCTCGAGAGTTGTTTGTAAGAAGTATGGCAGGGAATCGGTGAACCGATTTGCCGCGCTTCTGTTCCGCGAAAGTAATATAGGGTTTCCAAGGTTTCGAGGAGAATAAGTTTTATTTTTCCCAGAGGTTCTCGAAGAAACGTTTTCAGAGAAACCTTGCTCGCTATGCATTTAACTTGGTAACAAGACTAATTTTGGGTTTGATAGATTTTATCGCTGCCCTTCGCTTAGATAGAGAAATTGGCAGCTCGCTGTGCTCTCCTGTATGAGTCAGCGCTAGGTTTTGATTTGCTCGAGCACCGTATGCTTTGTGCGTTGAACAGTCGTGAGTTGGAACCATCGCTGGAGTGCAACTTTTTCCATCTGGATCAAGCTGGCGTCAGATGAGTAAGAGTAATCCGTCCCTCCTTCTAGCCAAACTGTGGGAACCAAATTCACATCCGCGATTTTAATGAATAAGATTACGAGGAAAGCCAAGCACCCGAATTTACCTTGAAGGTCCGGATTTCCGCGACACCCAAAGTGTGACCAATAAATGCGAAAAAGTTTTGTTAAGATTTGGGACTGGACTAAGAAAGGCTGCCTACGCACTTTTCGAGGATCAAGTCGGACGAAGTTCAGTTAGAAAGAATTGAACAAGAGATCGAACCGTCATGGTTCGCCTAAGATGAGCGCTTGTCATGTAAAATGCATGTCGAAGATAATGCCTAGGGTTTCTATATGCGGAGCTCTGGTGAGAATTGTTAGATCCTTCCAGAGGAACATGGGTCTGCGAGAAGATGCTAGAACGAGAGGCGGACAGAAGTTTTAAGTCCTGCCTCTGGCCTAACCGCCTAAGTTCTAAGTTCTCTAAGTCTAGATTCTAGGATTTTCGGATCCTTCTCTTCTTTTGCTCTCCTTATATACTCACAATTCTAGGCCGGTTTATCTCTTCAGGGCCCAAGTTTATGATGGACTCCACTTTGGGCCCAAGTTTATCTCTTCATGAAATATTCCATTCGGCCGATCTTCATAATTATCCTCGAAGTTTTCCCCTATTTTTCGCTGACTTGATGTTTATCCGATGTTCGGGAAATTGATAAACCGCCATAGTCCGATTGGGCCTGAATTTTAAAATCGTAGTAATTCCGTGGACTTGTCTTAAGTCGTTGAACGCTTTATACAATTTCTAAAAGACTATCTTTCGTAGTGAAATAAACCGATAGCCTAAAGGATCGATGTTCAAGTTAATCGATCTTTGTTTTATACGATATCTTCTACGAAATCCAACCTTCTAGTTTTTGTCGTGAAAAATCGAGGACGCATTCCAACCGAATCAAAGATGTTCATTTTGTAGCGCGATCGCATTCAAAGTCACGCGGATCGATCCAAACAAGCCAAGATGGGATCAGACCGGAGCACGATGGGACCGCAGACCTGACGAGGGCGCCGACCGGCCGGGGATTATTGCCGCCGCGCCAGGTCTTGCCACGGACGCCGCGTCGCCGCCAGGTCAGGCTCGCGATGACGTGCCGCCGGCTCGCCAGCTTGCTCCGCGCCAGGTCGCCCGCTGACGTCACGCCGCTTCAGGGTCGGTGCGCTTAGGGTTCTTTTGTCATTCGTATTTCAGGTCTCGATCTTTCCTCGCTAGTCGCTCGTATGGGAAATCTTTGAATTTGGAAGGATCTTTACTGTAGATTTCGAAATCTTCGAGTTTGGGCTTAGATAAAAGCGGAGCTCTTTGAGAGCAACA
>JAEACV010000723.1:0-42643 GCA_016432835.1 Brassica nigra
AAATTTTGGAAATTAGTTATGAAAATATTCTAAAAATATTATAATCTTTTAACTTGCCTTAAACTTGTACAATCGATTTTCCATGTCAAAAAATCAAAAAATATCGACTAAACTTTTTTTGTACATTTGAATATGTTTGGCTCGACACAGACTGGCTCTCAGTTACCTTAGATTCTTCTTTGGGTGACAAAGGTACTTTAAAACGTCTTGAAGCTGTAGTGGGGCTTCGTAAGGTGCACCAATTCACACAAAACTAAAGAGCAACAGATCAATGAACGCCTACACGTTGCATGCGTATTATACAATGTGGATGATCGCATACGGCATTGAGAAAAAGCTGAATGAAGGAATCAACATAACACTCTCTTTCTCCGAGGAGTTAATTCATGTACAAGGAACTAAACTGCATATGGAGAGAGTCAAAAATTTCAACGGCGGGAAGGTACTACTTGAGAAACTTCTGGAGGTGAACTTCACTGGCATACCCGGTCAATTTCAGTTTGGTTCTGGTCGAAATTTCATGGCTGTGACTACGAAATCACCAGTGTAGACATAACCGGTGTAAATACTGTGGCTTGCTGGTCTAAAAACAATGGAGGATTTTCAGTTGTACCCTGACACACACAGAAGAAGACTGGCTTTGTTTCCAATCAAAAGCTTGGTAACATAACCTGGCCTGGTGGTGGTGAAAAGCCGTGGCTGGGTCATTGCAGACTCTGCAAGTCCGCTGGAGATTGTTGTCCCGAACAGAGTGAGCTTTGTCGAGTTTATGACCAAAGAAAATCAGAGTGAGCTTTTTCCCTTTTCATTAACCTTTTTAAATTCAATTCAAGTTTTAAATTGTGTTTATTTTGATTAATCAAGGGTGGATTATGAAAAAAGTTATACTATATGAACAATGTTAAGTTGGTTTTATACTATAGGGACAAAGAGGCTGAATTTTCATTCTATTTTGACAATTTTTCTTTTTACTTTTGAAATTTTCACAATTTTGGATTTTGTATGCACATTCACCATCCAATGCGTGAAACTCGTGATAAGTATAAAACAAAACACATGGTAAGATTAAAAAAACTATCTCCCAAACTTACTTCACATAGTTCCTTTGTGAGAGTAAACTTAAAGAGAATTTCAAAGAGAGAGTAAAATGTAAAGATGACTAACTATGTACAAAGTTGGAACGATACTTACCTGGAGGCGGTTTGAATCAGGTGGTAGAGGACCCTTGGTCTTGGATTCATTACACCGTGATTTTGGCATATGACTTTTTGCTATATGGAGATTTCCCCAAACTTGTTGGTTGTCGTCCTCTTGCACTGAAAAAAATTCTCTAAACTTATTCAAACATATCTAAACAAGATTAACAAATTAAAAATTGTATTTACAAAGGATAACATGGGATTTTCTTCCAAGTGAGCATGTTTAAAGTTTGTAACTTAAATTTCCATTTCACTTGACTAATGAGGAGTAGGATATATTCCACATTCAAGAGTGATGGTTAGAACCTGAGAGAAAAGATCTTGAAGTTTGATTAGATCACCTTGAAGTTGAGGAGTTAGGATGGCCGATGCACTTGATAATGGTTTAGACTTTCCATTACATTTTACCTAATTATACTCTATTTCTCCATCCTTGAGTTTTAAAGGGTATAGAGTGAAGGTGTAAGAGGATTGCATAAGAAGCGGATGTTGAGGTTCCTTCATATTCTCCTTCTTGAGTAGCCAAAGTGGCTATACTCACCTCCTATTTTTGAGAAGTTTCTATAAGCTATTCAAACATCTCTTAAATACCCTCTCCCTCAAAGCTTTATTTGTCTACGTTTTATTTGGAGTAGCCTTTTCTTCCACTCTTGATCACTTCATCCATTTTCTCATCAGTAGGAAGTTCTCCAATTGTGATTGTTCTGCAGTACTGGGTTTGAATTAAGGGAGAGTGATAAGGATTTTACTTCAATCCTATAGTTAAAGTAGTATAAAAGATGTCAATCTAATCCTAAGTTCTTCTAAACAGTGAGAATGCAAATCATTATGCTTAATCTAAGCAATCAAAGAGTAGTCAAGTGGAAACAAGTAACAAGATGCAAATTAAAGTGGCAAGTGACTAACACAATCAATCAAGCTTTCAACCAATGAGAATAAGAGAATCCAGAGGCATATGAATTTGATATAAGGTGACTAAGATCCATATAGAGTGCTCAAGCAACAATCACATAAGTCCTACAAGTTTAAACACAAGCAATTAATAGACTAATTCTTTCCCAAGACAATAGTCATTTTGCAATCAATCATTTGACATCAAATCCCTTTGGTCAATTCAATCAAACAAGTACTAAGCACAAGTTTAATAACATTCTAAGAATCCTTAGCATCAATTCTCATTGGCTAATCAAGCAAAGAGAAATATCAATTTGGTTCAGATATTTACCGAACACTTTAAATGCATAGGGAGATCAATCCTAAACTAGCATTAAGAGCAAGATTTAAGCATAGAACATGAAGGAACTAATACTAAAAATCCTAGATCATCACTCAATCACCCTAATCACCCCACCCCACCCACATATTCAAAACGAGTCTACTCACTCTACATGATAAACCTTATACCGTGGATGATTTAAAACTAATCATGTTAAGACACTATTAACTCAAGAAAACGATGAAATAGATTAAATTTTAAATCTTTCAACAAAAGATGATCATATTAGAGAGAAAAAAGATAGATCTAAAAAATTAGGTTTAAATAGTATTTATAGGCTAGAGAAATCAGACCAGGTCAACTTGACAGTCTCGGATCGACCCAAAAATGTTTGGGTCGGATAGACGACCAGCGGTCAGAGCGAACGCTGGACTTGACCGCTGGTGGTCGTTGTTGAGAATAGAAATCGTTTGGTTGATGGGCAGGCAATCTGGGCTGGATTAGGGCTGGGTGGTGAAGATTGAAGCTGGTCGTCCAGTGGTTGGATTGGGAAGCTGGAAATGCTAGCGAGATCTGGACGTTCGACCTGGAACTGGCTGGTCGATGGACAAGATAGGTTGAAGGCTTGGCGCTAGCGGGCAGAACCAGATCCTGGTCTTGGGCGCTAGTGGACCAGCGGGCATATATATTGATCGCTGGATTTGGGCTTGGCTTGATAAGCTTGAGAAGTGAGTGGTCAGCCAGTGGTCAGACTGGCGGTCATGCTTGGACTCTAAGTTTATCCGAGACTCGCCAAGTGCTTTATTTCTGCTCCTTAACCGCTCAACTCCTCCAATACGTTGTTGTAACCACTCCAAGTCCTATATCATACAAATTCACTTGCAAGTGCACTACAGACATCTAAATACAACTAAATGAACTTAAAATGAATGAAAAATAATGGTTAGAAACTATAAAATGAAATACCTCAGAGAGGTGATTGGGTAGGAGACTATTATGTTGATGGAGAGTCACCTTCTCGTTAGGGAAGTATATGAAAGCTCTAGCTGTGATGAGGAATGGCCATCCAATAATCAATGAAACTCTGTTCTTTACTGTTTCCAAAACCATTAAGTTTATAAAGATTTTGCAGTCTCCAACCTTCATTGATAAATGGTTATAAACCCAAGAGGGAACTTTGAGAAGCATCTCCAAACATGATAAGAGAAGTGTGAAGCTTCATATTCTTGATCCCTAAAGATTTTACCATCTCAAGAGAATCACATTTGTTCTACCAGAATCCACAAGAGCATCATCCAACTTCAAATCCCCAAGAGAGCAAGGAATAGTGAACATACCAACATCTTCAAGCGTTCTGATAGACTGTGGTACAGCTTTAAGTTCTTTTGGTGATGCATAAAGGTTCATTATCTCCTCCACTTTTTCCATGTTTGCAACGAGTTTCTCTGTGAATCTCATTTATGGAGGACTATGATACAAGTTCTTTACATCTGACAATTCTACACTAATATCTTTCATATCCTTTTTGAAGCTGGATAGTTTATTCTTTTGAGCTTTAGTGTAGACTTTCTAGATATGGAATTTTGGTTTATATAGTGAACGCTTATCTTCACATGTTTCTTCTTTATTACTCTTCTTTATCCACCTCTACAATTTTCTCCACATGTTCCTTTATAATTTTTACTCCAATCTCATTTTCAACATTTGAAAAGATGGCATTACAAGTTTCTTACCATTTGGAGACTTGTAGTTAGACTCAAGTTTGTTGGTTCAGTCATAGTATATTTCAACTTATCGACTAGAGTCCAATAGTATGATTTCAATCTTTTGCCCGGATCCAAGTACCTAAAAAACAATGAAGAAAATAAATGCATTAGGATGTAAACATAAAAGTACAACAAGAGTTTCTAAAACTTGTGAAGGTTTTTATATGTATACAAGGTTAACTGGAAGGCCCAGCCTGAGAAGAGGACCAAGATCTCTATGTCTCTGATTTGTTTCTCACAGGAACAACTAACTGGAATGTCCACAAAGTCAAGTCCATCTTCCCTGCACAAGCTAATGACATACTGTGTATGAGGCCTAGCTCCCTAGGAGCACCTGACAAGGTTATTTGGGTACCAACAAAAACTGGAGATTATTCTACAAAGTCAGGTTATTATGCAGCAGTGGAACTTGATAGGCCTAGGAACCTCACCAACCCGGCTCAGAACTTCAACTGGATCAAATATATTTGGTCTCTTAAAACGGCACCAAAGATCCAGGTCTTCATGTGGAAAGTTATGCAGGGATCATTACCTCTTGAAGCTGCTCTCTATCGACAAGGTATCGTATCAAACTCGGTGTCTTGCCCGAGATGTGGCGAGGAAGAAACAGCAGCTCACCTGTTCTTACACTGTAGTTTCACTAAGAGAGCTTGGGAACTGCTCCCACTTAAATGCTCGATTGACCCTTCAGACTTCGATTCTTTAAGCATGGCCCTCGCAAGCACCACAGGTTTGGTCTGTCTCCCTCCTACTGGAAATATTATTGAACTCTTTCCTTGGCTCTGTTGGTGCTTATGGACAGCAAGAAACTCTCTGGGCTTTGAAAACTTTGATCTTTCACCGAGAGATATTGTTGTCAAAACAATACGGCTAGCTAAGGAATGGCAGGAGGCTCAGCTGACAGACCTCAAGCACAATAGTTCTCTACCAAGTACCGGGAGCAACATCAACTCACCACTAGAAACTATTACATGCCACACTGATGCATCTTGGCTTGCTCAGACCAAAGTTGCAGGGTTGGTGCTTTACAGACTCGACAGGTAAAAGACTCAGACAAGGAACCTTGACAGAAACACATCGCATCTCCGCTCATGGCTGAGGCAGTCGCCGTAAGGGGAAGCGATCCTTCACGCAAAATCACTCCACTACTCCAAAATCTGCTTAAAGTCAGGCAACCAAGTGCTGATCAATGCACTCATCTCGAACACATCCTGTGGAAATCTACGAACTCAACATGGATATCGAGAATCTATCACCTACTTTCCTGCTTTTACATTTCTCCTTTATTCCCCGTATCATGAACTCTGCTGCTGATTCCATTGCAAAATCAGCTGTTTTAATGCTACTCTGTTCAGCCTGCTTAAGGCATTTCTATAATAGTTGGTTTGTCAAAAAAAAGGTTAACTGGAAATTAATATATTTATTAGGATATATCATTTATTTATTTTTCAACAAGTAGTTCTTGTAAGTTATTAAAATGGAAACTAATAAGGGGCTTTCGTTTCTCCATTTATCATTTCCATCCAACTGTTCCATTTATATGATCCATCTAGATGATCTATCAGATTTTAAGGGCTGTTTTTTCCATCCGGATGAACCATCTAGATGAACTATCTCAATGAATTTTATGTTCGTTTCTTTATTTCTATTTTTATCCAAATGAGTTTAATAAACAAATTCCAAATATACCCTTATTTTGATTAATTATATGTTTGATGTTAATTTAAATTATATTAACTTTTATTATTTAGTCTAATTACACTAAATTATTTATAAATTAGCATTTTGACATTAATAAATTATTATTTCAAATAAATTTATAAATTATTATTTAGATTTGTATTAAAATTTTACTATAATAATAATTCTAATAAACAAAAGTTTGGCGGGAACGCATTTTGCGGTTTGGACGGGAAAAGAGCGTTTTGGTCTTGGCGGAAAAGCGAATTTTTAGGTTTTGCGAGAAAACACGTTTTTGTTTTGGCGGAAAAACACATTTTGCGATTTTGGAAAGCAATTTTGCAATTTTGGCGGGAAAGCGCATTTTTAGGTTTGGCGGGAAAATGCTTCTTTTGGCGGAAAACACGTTTTGCGGTTTTAGGCGAAAATGCATTTTGTGGTTTTAGCGGAAAATGCATTTTTGTTTTGGCGGAAAACATGTTTTCGGTTTGGTGAGAAAACACGTTTTTGTTTTGGCGGAAAAGCGATTTTGCGGTTTGGCGGAGCGTTTTCGCGGTTTGGCGAAAAGCGTTTTCTGTTTGGCATGAGCGCCTTTTGATTTTAGTGGGAAGCTGCGTTTTGAGGGAAACACGTTTCTGGTTTTGGTGGAAAAGCGATTTTTCGGTTTTCGCGGAAAAGCCGCGTTTTTATTTGGTTGGAAAATACGTTTTCGCGGTTTTGGCAAGAAAACACGTTTTGTTTTGGCGGAAGCGCATTTTCGCGGTTTTATGAGCAAAGCGTTTTAACGGAAAACGTTTTTTGTTTTGGTGGAAGCATTTTGTGATTTTGGCGGGCTAGCGTTTTCGTTTTGGGGATAATGCATTTTTGTTCGGTGGAAAAACTCATTTTGTGGTTTTGGCGGGAAAAGGCATTTTTGCGGTTTTGGCGGAAAACGCTTTTGGTTTTAAGCGGGAACACATGTTTTCGCGGTTTTGGCGTGTTTTGGTGGAAAAACATATTTTTGGATTTTGGAGAATGCATTTTTGGAGTTTGGCGGGGAAAATTTTGTTAGTAGTTTTGGTGAGAAAATGCGTTTTATGGTTTTGTCATTTTTGTGAGTGATAGAATAATATTAGGTTAAGTTTGTAATTTGTAAATCATATTAGGGGTATAATAGACATTATGTCATTTTGAATGAACCATCTTCATTCAAATGATCCAATTTGGATCAGCCAGCTGATTTTCAAAATTAAGCCTAAATTTTAAAACTTATTCAGATGAACCATCTAAATGAATTGTACTTTTAATGTCTAAGCGAACAAAACTCTCATCTCCATCTAAATGATTCATTCAGATGGAGAAACGGACAACCCTAAGTTTGTTCGTTATGAATTCTCATTTTGTAGTTTTTCTTTCTATTTTTACAACAAACGGTCATTTCATTACTCAAGGTTGAAGTGATCTAGGTATCCAAATCGGAATAGAACAACTAACAAAATACATAATCCCATGAAAAACTTTTGCAGTCGTAACTAAAAGTCAGTAATAACGTTTTGTCCTCTAGAAATGTAAGAAATCATGTACATGTCGAATCTTTGTTGCAGCGCCTCTATCTCCTTTGACTCTGTTGAAATATTTGGCCATGCTTTTGGTTCCTTGGTTATGGAAAAAATATCCTTCCATTCAATTCCGGAATTTTGACATCTAGAATGGCCAAGCATGTTTCCATTTCCCAAGCAAGTGTTTTGAGCTCAGAGTTCAATGAAGACTCTCTTCTTATCTGATTTCTTGTGCCCAGTAATTGAGTTTTTTCATGTCTTTCCAAACTCGTCCACAATAACTAAATTGTGATGTAGAAGTCAAGCACCATCACTAAACATATGTCTTACAAGCATATAGCTTGGGAATCCATACATTCTTGTTGTTGGGTCTCAGAAGATATATATTTCGTTTGTATACCACACCTTGCATTTTCCTTCTGCATGTCTAACTAATTCTGGGGATCTCTGTTGATCCATCTAAATAATTTATCAATCGAAGTTTTAGAGATACCAAATTATTCACGGATATGGATCTCTATCTAGTGTTGGAATATTGTTTTTCCTCCAAAAATATAATCTATAGTTATGAAGATGTTTGAGAAACTATCTAGGCTAGGAGGAGTAGATGATAAGGCTCATGCCTGTATTTGGTATAGAATATATGGGTCTTTGGAGTACACTTGCATGAGAAAGGGTTTAACAATGGGCTATACTTATGAAAATGTCTGATAACTTTTTGGAATATATTTTTGATCAGTAGTACAAGTAATAAACGATTCTCTACCAGACATTAAAAATAGTTTACTCATGCAATAAAACAAAAGGATGAGTTTTGCAACATGCTAAAGCTATACCTTTCCCTTGTCAAACCACTTTCTTCTTTATGAATCCAAGAACAAATCCTTGCCTATCCTCGGAGTAGAGAACTATATATATAAAACACTTTGAATCTTAGAGATTAGCTAACAAAAGCTACAGTTAGTTACAAAACCTTAAACCAAAACAATCATGGCAATTTATGGATCCGAAATGGATGAACATAGAGCTTCTTCATCGAGAAAACGAAGATCTTTGTACCACAATCTAGGAGGAGGACACTGTAACAGATATCTTTCTTTCTTTCTTTTGTTTATATTCATTTTTTATTTTCCTATCTGAATGAGATTTCCTTTTGAAATGTTGTAGTTGCTGATGTAATGTTCTGGAAGAACAAGAAAGAATCAGGAACAATCTTGGCGTATTCACATTGATATGGTTCTTGTTTGAAGTGGTTGAATATCCTTTTATTACTTTTATCTGCCAGATCCTCCTGATATCCATTTTTATATTCCTCATTTGGTCTTACATTGGCTCTTCACGACTAATTCAGCGGTACAACAAAAAAAAAACCCATTAACACTTGATTCTTTTTGTTATAAAACCAAATACTAAAAGAACACTCCATTTCGTTCAGGCAACCACCAAGTATTAAAGATCTAAAGATTTGAATCAACTTGGAGATTCTTGTTCAACAAGATAAATTGGTTCATCATCAAATTGTATGAAATTTCAAGTGGAAAAGACTTCAGACTCCTGGTTTTGGTAAAAACCCATTATATAAACCTTAATTAATTTAAGAAATATAAATCAAATCAATATTGTTTGGATTGAAAACCTGCCACACTGTGTTTCAGGCCGTTGTTTCACTATGGATATTATCAGTGGTCGGAAACTATTTCAGCTCTCTAACTCTTCTATACATCGGTGAGTCTTTATGATTTTATCTAACTAGAGTTTGCTATAAAACTAATTAGGAGTCAATGTTCAATGATGCATCCATCTTTGCATTACACATAGCATAATAACATATATCATATCATCCGATAAAATAACATAATGATTGTTATAGAATATGTCTATAGTTACATTGTGTGACTTTTTGGTGTAGTATTCGTGGCTCTGGAGACGATACCGATGTTGTATGAGCTATACGAAGAAGAGCTGAATTATGCTGCAAGTAAAAGCGGAAGGGACATGAAGAAGCTATTTAAAGACTTCAATTCTAAAGTCGTTAACAAGATCCCTAGAGCTAATGCTAAAAGTAGGAGGCATATGTAAATTTATATCAATCTTATGAATTTGTGCATCTTAAATATTAAAACTGATAATTAGTCTTCGTTCAAGTAATCATGAATACTCTATCAGAAAGTTAGGATTCAATCTGCATATATTAAATTATACTACTTTTAAGGTGACTCAAAAAGTTTGTCAAAATGATAAGAAAAATATTTCATATGTATTTTAAAATATGTAGGATTATGACGATCTTTAAATATATATATATGTGTGTGTGCGCGAGCATCTTAGACAAGGAACTATCTTCAAGGAATTTTTATATAAATCTACAAGTGTCCTATTAGAAAAGCAAGATTTAAGAGAGATCCAAACCCTACTTATTTTACATATTTTCAGACTTCTTAAATTCTTATTTTATTGGATTTTCTTAAAAATGTTATCTGATAAAACATTTGTTACTTTCGTTGTGGACTGGTGGTTCCACGTTTTTTAGCTCCTACGGTCTCACTTAGAGTATATTGGAGAATCTGTTTTTATTTATAATATATACATTTATGCTTGTTTGCATAAGAAATATGAAATTAACTGCGCAGAAAGATTCTCAACATATATTAGATTATATGTTTGGAGCTTTTGAGTTGTTATTATTCCACTTTTCAAATATGGTTTCTATCATTTATATGGGGTTTAGATTTGTAGTGTGTAATTAATTATAAAATTTTATCTAGTAAAAAAATATCTAAATAGCTATTTATGAAGTAGATAAGTGGATGATAATTAGGCGTCGTGATCTTTTTGCTGTTTATCACTTTATCTATTTGTTCTCCCAGTTTTGTGCAGTTATTTTTAATCTCTTATTCTGTTAATAACGTTCAAAACTCAACTCGAGAGAAAGATCATCTTACCGTAAATATGATATATGAACAAGCACAACCAACAATAAACTTTTGCTTTGTATATTTGGGAAATAAATTGATGTTATCTATAAAATATCTCTGATTTTCCGTAAGAAAACGCTAACACTTCTTTGGATTCTTCAGGGTCACTAAAAGACAATCAAAATCAGAGCCTGATTTTTTTTATAATAAAGACAAAGGCACTCCTCGAAGCGTACCTATTTGCTTTGTCTTGATACAGGAAAGTTTTTTTTCTTTTTTTGGATCAACAATCTCGATACAGGAAATATTTCTTTTTTTTTTTTATCAAAAACCCAGCTTTATCTAGAAATAATTACATCTACACTTTTTTATCTTTGTAATAACATGAAAAGACACTTCTTGCTTGTTGCACGCTTTCTCTGTGTTGTTTGTCAAATATACCCTCCAATTACATCTATCTCTCGTTAGTCCATCAAACCAGATTTTGGTTTTAAAATAGGTTAAATGTAAAATAAAAATAAAATATGACTTTTCAATTGTCTTGGCTATACGTCATTCTCTCTCCTCATCAATCTCTGAAATTTCATTCTCTCTTGTTCTTAATCTCATAAACACCAATAGACTTTGGGAACTCTCACAATGAAACCAATCCGTTTCAACCAAATAGGTGGTATATATTTGTAAACATCTTTATTCCAAGACCAATTATGGGTACTTTTTCAAATTAAATCTTCTCCTTCATGGTTAACTCTATTTGACAAAATTTTAAATCTTGGTTTATGTAGAATCTTATTGCTACTGCGTTGGTTTATTGAAAGCTTTGAACTTGTCATAGATCTATCTAACATATTTACATATGCAAAGTTAGTTTCTTGGATTATTTTCTTTATCTTAATTTGAAGTTTGATTCGGAAAAATGTAAGGTGGATACAGTGGTAATGGATGCGGAGGAGAGAGATAAATTTTAATACTGCTCATCTTCATTTCTTATGTTCCTCAAATTCTTTTCTAGAGAAAACTTAATATCTCGTTTCTCGAAAATTTTATGACCAATCTTGTTTCTCGAGAATTTGATCACCCATCCATAAAGCTCTGTCCACCAATCTCCATCCACGTAACTCCCATCCACTGACAGTCCATCATAAATCCTTATCAACACCATTTGTTCACGGTTTGTTCTCAATGTTGCCTTGTGTACATCGATCCTACATCTTCTATAACAAGTCATATTATGTTTTGAATTCAAAATGTATTCTGATATTATCTTTGTCCAAAATAATCCCACTTCTGTCCACAAATAAGACATCCACAACCACAAATAAAACCTGTTTACAAACATTACAACAACAAGATCCAAAATCAAAGCATTAATATTTTGTAGATGATCTCAACCGTTGGATGAAGTTTATTAGATTCATATTTAGGAATCCACAACCTGGATGTACATTATCACAAAGTCCTATCCACAATTCTGTCCACATTTTGTTTGTTTGTATCTTTTGAAATATAACAAAAATACATATCAAAGTGGATATCAAATTATAAAGAATAAAAAATATAATTTATTATATCAAGCAAATTTGTCAAATATATTTTGAATTTGAAATATAAACAAAAAATTATAGATGGGTAAAATAACAATAATAATAAAAATAAAAACAATATCTTTTTCTTTTGGTTTGGTTTCGAAAGTGTAGTATATTTTAACAATATAAAGTATAAATACTAAAATACTTACCCCACGTGCTATAACTAATAAGTCATTGTTCTTATTTTTTCCTAACCAAACGACCATGTTCTATTTGAAAAACAAGGGTAAATATGTCTCAAAGTTCATCGATCAATGCACAATGTGCCCCTCAAGTGTAATGTGTCTCTATGTGTAAGAAAAGACACAAAAGTGTTCTTTTATGTAATGCACTCTTTTATTTATCCATGCTCCTATTTTTTCCTTTTAATTGTAAATCAAGAAAAATTTACACCACTAGCATACTTTATCTCTCCTCCATAACATTCTAACATACTTTCTTCATGTCACATACTTTCTTATGTGCTATTGTCTTATTTACCCTTGAAACTATAAATCATTTAGTTACTTTTTCTTCTCTTTATTTATCTTTTATCGTGACCCACTCCTCATTCTTTTATCTCAATATCTAGAAATTAATTAGTTACTTTTTCTCTTTCAGACCACTGACTCAGGCGATTCATCTTTCTTACCATCGGAGGTAAAATCCGGTTACTCCACGGTGTTTTCTCCTACCTGAAAGGTATGACAAATTCCAACTTATTTTACCTATTTCTTTATAGTTTGACTAGATCCCTTCATTCTTTTTTTTACCGAATTAGAGGCCGTCCCTCCTCCTTCTCGACGAAAACAATATCCGCTCAATTTCTCACGGCGTTAATTTCTGAAACTAGAGACTCATGACATTGAGATTTGGTTGAAAAGTAAAGATGACAGTACAAGTCGAGAAGGGTATTTATGGAAGAGAAAACTAAAAGTAAGTCAAATAGTACACCTCAAATGTAAAGTTCCTAAACATGTTAAAGGTCCATGACAAAGTAACCCATCATGTAACTCTCTCAGTAAATCAATTATCTTGTGAAAGTATATTAGATCTCACATACCAATAAAAGTCTAGTATTCGCTTTACTCTTTGTTTTCTTGAGATTAATTCGTGGTTGTTCATAACAAAACCATGATTCTATTGAACCGTTAGAACCGTTAAAACCAGCAAAGACCGTGAATTGTATAGAACCGATCAATCGGACAACGAGATTTTTGAAAATCTCAAAATTCTAAGAAACTGAAACTAGAGAAACTCATGTTTTGCTCTTTTCTTATCATCGATTTTAATGAACATAATTGGTAACTGAACTTATTTTGATGAGCTAAACTATTGTGAAAAGTACTATAAAATAGATGAAAATTAAAGAAAGAGAAAGATTGGTTTGTAATTAGTTATAGCAAGTAATATTTCATTGAAATTGTACACTTTATTTATCCATGCTCTATTTTTCCTTTTAATTGTAAATCAATCATCTTGTGAAAGTTCTTACCTTTATTGGTTTTCAATATTAAAATTGTTAAAATTGGTAAAGAGAACTTAGCATAAAATTGTAAATACAACAGTGACCATCAATGTTAGGCTTGGGCATCAGGTCCGGATCGGTTCGGTTCGAGTCTTGTCGGATCTGAATCAGCCGGATCCTCAAAATTTAGACCCATATAGGTATCCATAACTTTTCGTTGGTTTGGTCGGGTCTTGTCGGTCCGAATTCGGTTCGGATCTATAATTCCAATACAAAAAATACCAGAATTTTCGGGTATATTTCTGATTCGGTAAGTTCGAATTATTTAGGACCAAAAGACCGAAATACTCGAACTTCGACCGAAAACTCGAAAATACCCAAAATCCAAAGATATTGAAGAACCGCAAAAAATACCTAAGAATTTATCCAAAATCAGATCCAAAACCCAAAAATACCCGAATACCCAAATTATATTTTCTGAAAATCTAAAATTTTACGAAACACAAATTATACCCGAAAACCGAACCCGAAACTTAACAAATCTGAAATACCAAAATATACCCAATCACCCAAATATACCTAATATATAAAATAATTTTCAGGTAATTCGGTATCCGATCGGGTCTGGTTGGTCTGGTCTTATCCGAGACCAGGATCAAATGAAAAGGACCCATATAGGTATATAATTTTTGGATCGGTTCGGATCAGGTATTTTTAGGTCGGTTCCGGTTCGGATCCTCGGGTCCGGGTAAAATGTCCAGGCCTAATCAATGCAAATAAACTACTAAAATAACCATTTGACACAGTGATCAAATAAATAAAAATAATAAAATAGCTATTAAATGATTAAATCTAAACATCAGTCTCTCTCTCTCTCTCTCTCTCTCTCTCTCTCTCTCTCTCTCTCTCTCTCTCTCTCTCTCTCTCTCTCTCTCTCTCTCTCTCTCTCTCTCTCTCTCTCTCAGGTTATGGAATTGCTTAATTGTATTGATCACTTTAGATGTACATATATAGTTAGAGTACAAGAAAGAATATACAGAAGTTATGACGTAGCCGTTAGAGACTAATTATATGCCGTCTAATACATACTTTCCTTACACACCCCCACAAGACGGACGGCCGTGAGAGAGTCCAATCTTGAGCAACATTGAGTCGAAGAGGGCGGTAAGAGGTTTAGTGAGAACATCTGCAAGCTGGTCACGATGATGAGATGTGAGATACTAAGTGGTGTCTGCTTGAATATATTTTCTAACAAAGTGATAGTCTAGAGCCAAATGTTTCATCCTAGAGTGAAAGACCGGGTTTGCCGCCAAGTACGTTGCCCCAATATTATCACAGTATATAACTGGTGTTGTTGGAGATTTGATATCGAGTTCTGCTGGCGGGGATGTAACTCAACACACTGGCTGTTGTAGATGCTAGTGATCGATATTCTGCCTGTGGATGAGCGAGATACTCAGTTTGTTTCTTTGAGCACCATGCGATGGGGTTGCGTCCAAGATAGACTATGTATGCTCCTGTGATGTGTGTAGTCGTCTTTGTTGCCTGCCTGATCGGTCCGTGAAGCATGAAGGAATGGTGTGTTCTGAGTGTAGAAGGTCATTCCTCGCGTCATTGTGCCTGCAAGATAGAGCAGGATTCGCTTGACTGCATTCCAGTGCTCGGTTGTGGGCTTATGCATGTACTAGGACATCTGTTCACGAGAAAGGAGATGTCAGTCGGGTGAGGAGAGATATTGAAGACTCCTACTGCATACTCTTTTCGATACTCTGTGGGATCATCAAGCGGAGTACCAGAGAGCAAAGTGAGTTGTGTTGAGGAGCACATAGGTGTTGTGATCGGTTTGCAGTTCTCCATCTGTGTCCGATGCAATAAATCTGCAATATAATGAGTTTGAGTTAAGTGCATGCCCTTAGAAGTTAGCTGAACTCCGATGCCAAAAGAATGATAAATCTTCTAAGTCTTTCAAAGCGTTGTGAGTGACTCTATAAACTTAGTTAGATGAGATGGACTATTTCTGTAATAATTAAGTCATCAACATAAACAAGCATGTAAAGAAAAACTCCACATTTCGCTAGAAATTGTGGAAGCGGCTTGAAGAAGGCTGTTTGAGCTCATTGTACCAAGCTCGGGGAGCTTGTTTAAGGCCATAGATAGCTTTGCGTAACCGGCAGACTGCATTAGGATTGTCTTTGTTGATGAACCCCGGTGGCTGTGCCATATAAACTTCATCTTTCAAGGTTCCATGAAGAAAGGCATTGTTGACATCAAGTTGACGAATTGGCCAGTTTGATGAGACAGATGCTTAGAACTGTTCTTATGGTCGCTGGTTTAACCACGGGGCTAAACGTATCATGATAGTCCACTCCTGGTTTTTGTGTGAATCCCTTCGCGACAAAGCGAGCTTTATATCTTGCTATTGTGCCATCGGGTTTCGTTTGATCATGAATATCCACTTGCAACCTACAACATTAAAACGTTTATCATCGTTAAGTTTTCAAGATCCCAAGTATGATTACCAATTTGATCTTCATATTCATCAGCCATTGCTTTGCACCAATGAGGACTTTTGAGGGCTTGAGCAACTGTTTTTGGTGGATTCTTTGTTGTTTGAAAAACTTTGGTATGAAGGTTTAATTTTGAACAGGTTTCCGTTGGCGAGTGCTCTGTCAAGCTGCGAGGGGCCGGTGCTGGTTGTGGCTGAGGCTGGCGGGAGGCTAGGTGCAGCTGAAGAAGAGCGTTGTCTCAGTCACCATAGGAGTTGGGGGACACTGGTAGGCGCAGGTGTAGTGTCTTCCGTGACTGAATGCTTGGATTATTGTGCTGCATTTGTCGAGTTTTGGTCGATGATGAGTTGACCGGTCCTGTAGTAATAAAGCAAAATGGAAGGGTAAGTTGTTTCGTTAGATTCATCAGTTTGAGAGACTCATAGGCGATGGTAAAGAGAATGGAAAACATGTTCATGAAATACTACATGCCTAGATGTATAAATGCGAGATGTTGACTATCTAAACAAAATATGCATTTTGAGTAATGGAGTAACCTAAGAACACACATGGTGTGGATTTTGCATCAATTTATGTGATGCATAAGGTCTAAGCCAAGGAAAGCATAAGCATCCAAAATCTTAAGTTTTGAAAATTTGGACTATGTCGTGAAGGTTTGAAAGGAGTTTGAAATCTAAAATGGATGATGGCATCCTTTTATTAAATAAACAGTTGCAAACACATAGGTCCAATAAGATTGAGTCATCGGCATGGGAAAGAAGAGATCCCGTTTGACAATATGTCTATGTCCGTTACTGATGCCATTATGTTGGTATCTGGTGGACTCGTCATATGAGAAATGCCATGTTTAGCTGAAATTTCGCAGCCTATATATTCACCCCATTGTCGGTGTATAAGGTCTTAAGCTTGGTTTGAAATCGATTTTCAACCAATTCTTTGAACCGGGCAAAACACCAAAGACTTGCGATTTTAATTTCAATTATATAGCCAAGTGTATCTTGTGTAGTGATTTACAAAGATAACATAATGAAACCATCTATTGAAATAATCGGGAGGTCAGGCGTCTGAAAACACAACATCAAGAGGATGAGAAGATCTAAGAGTAGAGTTTTGAAAAGGTAACTTATGCATTTTATTAATCGAGAGCATTGCATGGCTGAGCCATTAAAGTATTTGAAACAGTAACTGAAATGCGAAACTACTTTTGAAGAATTGAAAAGCTGGATGTCCCAAGCGGAATGCCAATCCGACAAGGTTGTCTTAGCTGATGCAAATGCAAGTAGAGGTTTGATCACGAGGATTGTGGCCATTGAATGCGTTCCATCTCTAGGTTTCCCTTGAGGCGAAGTGTTCTGTTTCCAGTCCGACACGAAAATAAGTTAGTGTAAACATAACAGCAACCCCATTAGCAGTACATAATTGAAATACAGAAATAAGATTCTTTTCAAGGGCAGGAACACATAATCGTTATTTAAGAAAAATGGGCGAGTGTAAGAAGGAATATAAAGGGAACCAGAGTGTGAGTTGTTTAGGCAGAGCCATCTCAGTAGAACACCATCTCCACCTTGATAAGGATTATGGAGCGAGGTTGTTGAGATCGGAGGTCATATGGTGCGACGCTCTTGAGTCAAGTAACCATGTAGCAGAATCAGACATCATCGCAGGGTTAGCTATAGGTGGCCACTGCTGGTATGGCTGCATCATGGTAGGATTAGAGCTTGGTTGCCAATGCTGGTATTGAGCATTGTTCCAGTTGTTGTTTGGTTTTGTGGTTGCTGTTGAGTCGTTGATGATGATCCCGACAATGCAAAACTATGGACAGTACTTCTGCTGTGCCCTTGAGTACCACAGCTTGCGGCCTAGATATGGCTTAGAAGCTGCTGTGTTGTTGTGGGGCTGTCTGGTTTGATTGTTGTTGTTGTGGCGCCAGTGTTGATTGTTATTGTGGTTGTGGTTGTGGTTGTGGTTGGAGCGAGTATCAGCAGCATGAGCAACAATCGGTGTGGCTTGAGTAGATTCACTAGCCATGATAGTGGCTTCACGGTTAAGCTATGAAGTTCAGCATAGGAGATAGGTGTGTCGCGACCATGGATGGCGAATATCTGGTTTATAGTCTTGAGACCTGCGAGAACCCTCTCAATGAGATCCTCATGATCCATTGGTTTCCCAAGAGAGGTCATCGCTTTGACTTGATGGAGAGAAGATACTCGTGATTGTCTTAGATTTTGAGCATGTTATGTGACCAGGCTCCCAAAGGTTGTTCAAAGTCGTCCATACATCTCGGGCGTGTTTGCCTTGTCAGCAACGAGAATGGGCAGGCAGTGAGATCGAGCGATCATGGAGATAGAAGAGCGATCTTGTCTTCTCCAGCATATCTTTGGATTTGGAGAAAGAACTCCATTCACCATGATTGTCGCGGTGGAGCCGTATTAGTATCCTCGATGAAGTGTTGGAGCTCGTGGCCTTAAGGCCACCGGACGAGTTCCACATCACATAGTTGAGATGGGTTAGCTTGGTTACACTGACATGTTAGCAGAGAAAGGGTACTGTGGATCTTGTGTGTTGAACACGAGGTTCTTTCAGCGTTAAGTCTGACATGCTTGAGGAGAGATGATGGAAAACAGAGGAAGAAATAGGTTGAAGAAAGCAGAGGAAGAAGATGATGGAGAGGAAAAAAGAGCTAAAGCTCGATACCATATTAGATTATGGAATTGCTTATTGATCACTTTAGATGTACATATATAGTTAGAGTACAAGAAAGATTATGGAAGATAATATCTGAGAGGTATGGCATTAGCCGTTAGAACTAATTATATGTCGTCCTAATATATACTTCCTTACACACCCCAAGGCCAGTTGACGAGAGGAGCCGATCTTGAACAACATGAGTAGAGGGCCGAGGTAGAGGTTTAGTGAGAACATCTGCAAGTGCGGGTTTGGTTTTAGGAAGGCATTGATACTAACTGGGTCAAAATCGTTAATTTTGGCTATCACAAGGTCTTTACTTGCTCCTTGTTTGTAACTCACAATGGTCAAATCAGTTTGATTATATTAATATACAACTGGTCAAATCATCCTTGTTCTCTCTCTCTCTCTCTCTCTCTCTCTCTCTCTCTCTCTCTCTCTCTCTCTCTCTCTCTCTCTCTCTCTCTCTCTCTCTCTCTCTCTCTCTCTCTCTCTCTCTAAAGTTTCATTACATGAGTAGAGCTATTTTACGTCACAGATATTTCATTTCAAATCAATTTGTTGAGTTCTTTAAGAGTGTCTCTAAAGGTATGTTTGGCCATGGATACACCAAAAATAGCCGTCTTCTTTACAATTATGCATTTTATGGTGTTACTTTAAAATTTTATTTTCTTTCATTTCATCGGCCATTATTTCTTAAATTCACTCAATATTTTTTTCTTACAGGTAATCAGTCTTAAACGATTGTGTCTGGATTACTATTCAGTAGTGAGATATGACGAATGGCTCATTGGCTCCACATACATATTGGTAAACTAGTTTGACCCTAGAGTTAAACCAAAGGCCAAAGTAAACAAAGAGTCGTCGCATCTTTGGTGACTTCTGACTCGAAATAAACTAAAACCACACATTTGAAAGATGCCAATTAATCTTTCTCTCTCTCGCTTTCTCTCTTTCTTTATCAACCAGTCACAATCGTCAGAGCGATGCGCAAAATTTGTACAATGGTAAGAGATGGACTTGCGGCTGTGGCGGCGGATAACAGCGAAGGCTTTACTATCTTACTCTACATTTGGGCAGCATTTTTGGCTCTCTCCATCATAGCCGCCGTGACTTTCACTTGTAGCGACGGAGCTTCTAAATCTCAAACTGACGACGTGCATGGCTCTGCATGTGCCGCCGGCTGTGGAGGTGGTTGTGGAGGGTAAAAGGCTGGCAGAATTTTTGTTTTTATTTTGTGTCAACAACATGCGGTTTATCGTGTATTAACCGGCCTAGTGGCGACACAACGGCGGCAATAAATAAACTGGTAGGTAATGATAATTAAACGGGTCTGTTTAAAGAGGCAGTTTTGTTCAGATTAAAGGAACTTGAACAAATCATACTTGATTTCTTGCTTTAATATATATTGATAATTTGAAGGAATTTGAATACAAATCAAATTTGGTTTCTTTCTCTGAACGTATTTATAGTTTCAAGGAATCTGAATATAAATCATACTTGCTTTCTTGTTTTTTGCTTTCTTGTTTTAATATGTATCAAATTTGTTATTAATTAAAAAAAATCGGAGTTGTTTATTAATTTTGCAAACGGCGATTGGAGTTGTCGAGCAAAACAGAACAAAACAGAGGAAGTGTTGTCACAGTTCGGTGCATCAATTAAACTTCATATCTAAAGAAACTTATCCATTTCAAGACTACATATTTTTTTATATATTTACAACGACAGTATTTACATGAACAAGAAACGGTTCAAAAGCCAGCGGGGTCTTAAATAAGAAGCAATAAAGATCATACTAAATCTGAGTTTGATTAGGCGGCGCCGTTTCATATACCTGTCAGCAAATTGATGGCATAAATCAGAATCTGTTGAATAAGATTAGGTTGTAATTAAATCGAAGTAGCAAGGATCTATACCTGATGAAATGGCGGGTTAAAGGGCATGTTTTGGTGAGGCATCATTGGGATTCCTGGCGCATAATAACACCAAGGACTGGTGTATGGAGACATACATGGTGCTGGAGCTCCATAAAATGGTGCCATGAAACCAGCAGGCTCTGTGTATGCTTTAGACATCATCTGGACCACATGACACTCAGTTAATTCGTGAATGTGTGTGTGAATTGTAGATGAGAAAAGTAGCTTACATCTATCTGATGTTTCAAGCTTTTTATGTATTCTACGATGCTTTCAAGCTTCGTTGCAAGGTCGGACTGTAGATAACCCCACAATAAAGAAGCATTAGAACCTCATTATCGTATTTGACTATATTTATATATAGAGTATTTTAACCTTTGCGCAGTTAGGCGTCAGCTCCTGCAATATATCTACTTTATCTCTTATAAGTTGTCGTCTTTTCTGCACAATTTAGAAAGCAAGAAAAGAAAATAAACATACTTAAGCTTGGGAAGCACGCAAGAGACCATATAAGGATTGTTGTAAGTTGTAACTTAGATATATAGACCATCCTAACCTTCTCCATCAGCACACGATATTCCATGGAACGTTGTCGTTTAGCCGCATGGTTGTTCTTGTTGCAGTGACTTCTTTTGTCTCTCTGATTACTTTTCTTGTCAACATCCTTATGCTCGGAAAAGGAAAGCGTTGAGGAGCTCGAGTGCGCACCGAATATCTCTTGTAAAGGGTTTAGTTCATTATGATGTTCTGAAGACAACGAAGAGATTATCTCAGACAGTGAATATAGTTCATCATGAGTACCGTTGTTGTTGTTGTTGTTGTTTATCTCCATCGCTGATCAAGTAAATTGAGTATTTTTGAGTTTATGAGAGTGAATAGGAAGCTAGTGGAGCCAAAAGCTATAAATAGGGATGGAATCTAATTACGAAGCTTCTTTTGAAAGTTGCATCAACTGAGCGTAAAGAAAACAGACGATATTGCTTCGTCCTATGGTTTTCTAACATTGATTATCCACGTGAAGTTAAAATTTTTTATTTTTATCGTATCATATGATATGTTTTGTATTTATATCCATATATTATATACGACCAAACATATTTCTGTTGTTGTTGTTCCATAATGCTTCCTCACTCTTTCTTTGTTCTAAGCACAAATTTGAAGGAGACATAGAAACAAAGAGTCATCCTTGTGGTTTACCAACAAAAGCAAAAATAAATTGTCATCCTTTATTATAGCCATGGTTGCAATAACTTGCATTACTTAACAAAAAATTATTTTAGTATATATAGGGATCGAAATTTATGTTGGAGATCGTATAATGGACAATAATATGCAATGATATACTCCTTTTATTTAAAAAAGATACTCCTATTTCAAATTATTAGTTTTGGCTAAAAGCACGAGTATTAAGAAAAACAACTTTATGTTCTTAGCATTTAATTAAAGAGAGAAAAAAACCAATGATAAATGAGATTTCAAATTTTACTTGTACCTTTTGTTTAAACATTTTTTATCATTTTACTTTTTATATTGGACTTTGAAAATAATATATATTGTGAAACAAAAAATCAAAACTACTTATATATTGAATCAGAGGTGAGAATTTAGCTTTTGTTTGTTTATTAAAGATAAATGTTTAGCGTCAATGCAACTTTTGTTAATTACTGGTAACAAATTGTTAACTTTAAAATTATTGGTAGTTGTTTAACTTTTATTTAAAATTGTGAAAAGTGGATCTAAATCACATATCACAAATCAGACAGATAAATATATAAGCTAGAAAACTCATTTTAGTTCGTTCAAATGTGGACATGAACTTGAAGATTATTAAATTCATAAAGTTGAATATGAGCTAGAAAACTCATTTTAATATATAATATTTACATTTAATTTTTATTAATCCGACTTTCCCATTTTTAAACTTGTGAACTAACTTAAATATTGTATATAAATATTGTCTAACTTGGATTAGTATGAAGGTTTTGAAATGAACACAAAATATATATATACCAATCGTGCCGATTGGAGTTAAAATAAACAATATCATACTAGTCGTTAAAAATAGAGTTGGACATGAATTAGAAAACATTCAACAATTATTAGTTCACAAGTTTAAGAAATGGGAAAATCGGATTTTACACTTTTAGTGTGCCACTACCATTCATTTTAAAACTTTTAACCTTCAAACTAAAAATAGTGCATATCTCTCAAAATATATTTCCGCTCAAAAATGATGAATGATCATATGATGCGGAAAGATATGATGTTGTGGACAGATGACAAGTTAATTTCTGCCGACGTGCAAATTAAAATAAATTTTAATTTTATAATTTTTTTTAAAAAGATATTGAGAAACTTTTATAAAGTTAACAAAACTATATTTTATAGAAATTAATTTTAGAAACATTTTTGTAAAATATAACCTACAACAATGTTTTTATATAAACCTTTGAAATATTACATAATCATATGCATTACTATTTATATATTAATTATATTTTAGAAATTTTGAATTTTCAAATTATTATTTAAAAACTTATATCTTAGAATTGTATATATGTACACTTTTAATATGGTAATTAAAAATACTTAAACATTACGGAGGAGTACATGAAGTTGTAGAAATCTAATGTTAGTGTGTTGGCTTGTGGGCATGGTGGGATCTGAGATTTTGGGGCTTGAAATATTTTTAAAGATTTTTAGTAAAAAAATGTTTTCCAAAATTTGGGGGCAGATATCTATATAAAAATCTCAAAATCTTTGCTGGACCAAGACCAATGTTTCACTTGGCTTATGTCAGATTCGGCTCTGCTTGGGTTTGGTTATTTAACGTTTTGGATCAGTTAGTTTGGAATTGGTTAGTTCGGTTCAGTCAAATCTCATAGAATTTAATCAAAAAAATTGGTTAAGCTTCTGTTTTATTAGTTTGGTTTCAATTTTTTGAGCTTTACCAAAGTTTTCAAATGCAGTTAAATTTAGTTGGTTAAAATTTTGGTTAAGTTTAGTTGTTCGGTTTAGATTTTGATTAGTTCGATTTGAAATTTTGATTATATTTATATTTTTTTTAGAAAACTAATTTTTTAAAACAAACTAAACATCGATTTTTAATTACTGAATCAAACCTCTTACATAAACTGAACGAAAACTGATCTTTTCATCCCAAAGTCATTATGCACATTAGTAGGTTTTAGATTATTAACAAACCGAACCGAAACTAAACATTTCAGTTTGGCTAATAACAAAGCCTACTAATGTGTATAAGGACTTCTTGGGGATGCCATGAAAAGAATACTCAAGGATGTCTTTATAGGCTGCAACATGGAGGCTTAGATTTATGCAGTATTATGATACTTCTTAAAGTTTTAAACGGCGAACTAGTAGTTGTGATTATACAATCTCGTGCAACCTTGATCATATAATGCCATTACTCCGGTTTACTTTGGTCTATTTGGGTTTTCAGAAAAACGTGCAGATTAACATTGTGTTTCAATGTTTGATAAAAAAAAATATTGTGTTTCAACCAGTATTTTTAAAACCGGACCGGCTTGCGAACTAGAAATATTTTGGGTCATGGGTCATTGTGGTTCGACCGGGTTCGAACCGGGTTTGATTGGATTTAACTAAATTTAATAATATTTGAATTTGCATATTCTTATAAAGATATATCATATCAAATAAAATATTTCAATAACCATAATGCTAAGAAAAGTTTAAAAGTAACAAACTGAAAATGTTATAAAAGTAATAAAACAATTTAATAGTTCAAATCCAAAATCGAAGAAAAAACACATTTAAACATTATTCTTCAGGTCTTTATCACTCTAAATCTTCATCACCTTAAAAAAATATATATACAAACTTCACAAATCTAAGTTTTAATTCTTAAAATCTTTGACACAAAAGCAATACCTTGAAAGTAGATAATACCTTGAGAAAGTAGATAATACCTTGTGAGTTCTTTGTTTTCGAAATGTCAAAGACTCAAGAGAAAAGAGGAGACGGCTTTACATTATTAATCTGAAGCTATTTTATTTTTAAAAGGAAATTTTAATTGTTTTATTAATAAACTTTTGGTTTATTTAAAACCGAGGATTTGATTGGTTCGTTGGTTACGTGATTCGGTTTTAACAGTTCAATATGAATTTTAACCGGTTTAACTTTAGTTGGGTTTCACATTAATCCAACGAATTTGTGTCCGGTTCGATTGAACCTGGTCCGACGGCGGTTCGGTCGGGTTTAAAACACTGGTTTCAACTTTCAAGTTTCCATATTTCTTCATTTTGGCCGTTTACATGTTCACGTCAGATTCTATGTCTGCATCCTTCTACATTTTATAATTTTAATATTATAATCGAACGTGTAAACAAGATTCGAGAGTGACGTCAACTAACTGTTCAAGTTATTGTTTCTGTTTGATTCGAGAATCCTATAATGTATATCTAATATCTTGTCTTCGCACAACAGTAAAACGACTTTGGCGTGAATACAAGGAAAGGAACAAAGGATCTCTCATTTTCATCCTCCCTAGAAGCATTTCCAATGCCTTGTCCAGATTATAGAACTTTCACATGAATCTTTAAGATTTCTTCTATTTTCTTAAGCTAAATTTTGGAGATTCCAAGTCTTTGATCCATAATTCTTTATTATAGTTATGAACTTATGATGCAAATCACTCCCCCCAAGAAGAGTTATACTAATAAATACAAAAATCTTAAAATTGTAAATCTAAAAATACTGCTGATTATTAAAAGTATTAGAAATCCGCTGTTTATTTTAAAAATACGGCCACTCTAGGGGATCGTACCGCAGAAACATATTCTTTTATATAATAATACATAATTAGTGTTCACATTGCCACGACTATCACATATATACATTATTCCCTCACCGCCGGCTTGTGGGACGGCTTGTGTATTACTTTGTAGTTTGTACCTTCTGCAATCTGAAGTATCGTTACCACCACGTGGTTGATCAGTTTAATGGTCCAGATACGATGAACTCTGAATATAATTCGGTGAAATAATTTTCTTGCAGCAATTTAAAATGGTTAAAAATAAGAGTTTTGTAATACAAACTAATTGTTTACTCGGAATCCAAGTTTAGAACAAAAATAAATTTAGACTATATCTAAGGCTAATGTGTTTACTCGATTTACTTTATTAAAGGGGAAAAGAATAGTTTTAGATATTTAAAAATAAAATTATAAAACACCTGTTATGATTTTAAGAAATATTAAATTTAATTATAAAATTAATTTTGTCAAAATATTTAACATGTTATTGTTAAACCTTCAAACAGACTCTTTTTGCATAGGACATTCTTCTCTTAATTTAACATTATATCATGAAGGTTATATTTCCAGAACACTATAAAAGTTAAGGAAAATTACCAAAATAACCTAAATCTTAATTTTAAATATAAAACTATACTTTAAATTCAATCAAATGCAAAAGTAATTCAAAAATTAATGAAATTACAACTAGTCTTTTATGACTAAACAAAAACATATATAATTTTACTGAATATAACCCGTAAATTTTTATGTGGTTAGTGAAGTATTATATGAGAAGATTTCTCATGTATATTATATTTTAAAATAATTTATAATTTTATAAAAAAATTGGGAAAAAATGAATTCATGTAATTTCAGACATTTCTAAATGATGCAAACTGAGATTTAGTAAAATTGAATTTTTCAACATAGATGAATATAAATTGTAAGACATGATTGTATTTGGTTTAGAGTTTGGTAATAAGTTGTAGTATAATTTATATTTTAGAGTTAGATTTTAAAATCTTATTTTAAAGAAAATTAAATTTGAAATATATGTGTTTAGTTTTGTATATATATTAAATTTATAAGTTGATCTTATGTTTAATAAAGTGTTTGTTGCGATTTAGTTAGTTATTTGATTTTAGAGTTTAGAAGAAGTCTTCTAACATATAAGGCATTAGAACTCGGACGAATAGTAAATTTAGGGACTGAGAAGTCTTCCAAACCGAAGTATTTAATTAGATTTTGTCTCCTTATATAAAAACATTTATATATTATATATCTTCCTTTCAAATGGCTGCAACAAAATAATGTTTCTCACCTAAAATCTCCAATCTCTTTCTAATCTTATTGAACTTGAAAATCAAACTTTATATCAATTTCTCATTTTTGTCTCATGTCTTTTTCTCTAATTTATCTTGTTTTTAGGGTTTTCATTACATGAAAATTTTTCATCTTCCACTTTTTAAAGGTAGATCTATAAATTTTGGATATGTATTTTTGTGTATTTGATAAGTTAAATTTGAGAAAGTTATAGATCCAAATTAATGTGACTGTTTTATTTATCATTTAAGTATAGAAAATTATTTTAAAAGTTTTTTTTTCTGTTTTAAACTCATTTGAACGTTTTTGGATATGCAAATTTTTCAGATTCGAGTTGGATTCGGACTTCATTAGCAAATTTCTTGAAAGATTTCTCCGCATACTTTACGAGCAGATTTGTTAAGCAGACTTCTCCGAAGACTTCATGCGAACTAAGCGGTAAACTTAAATTTTAAGTGAAATTTGATCTCGAAATAGAAGACTTTTGTTTTGATAGTTTATATAATAATTTAAATAATAAATCCAATTTATGTCTAATTATTAAAAAGTTATTTATTTAATGTTTGTTTTATTCATTCAAGTTCAAGTAATATAAATTAGTGTCTTCATAGTATATCTATTGTTAAGATTATGGTTGTGAAAATTAAAAGGGAGACTAATAATATAATAGTTGACACAAGTTCAACATAACAAACATAACAATAAGTTCATGACACAATAATATAAGTTCCAAAACGTAACAAACATATAAGTTCATAACACAATGAAATAAGTTCCAAAACATAACAATCATATCAGACTTCATAGTAGACTTCTCGGAAGACTTCTCGGAGACTTCTCGGGATACTTCAGTGACTTCACAGTAGAATTCTCGAAAACTTCTGCAATTAAGTGGGAAATTAAAATTTAAGCGGAAACTTAAATTTTAAGTGAAATTTTTAAATTTTCAATCTCATAAAAGTATATCTTATGATACATTAAACCACATGACTTGATATTCTTGAAGTTACTCATCACTTTTGAAAGTTAAAAAACATATTTTGAGATTACTTTAACACTCTTGAAAATATAAGTTTTACAAAATTAACGTAGAATGGAGAAGTCTTCTCTTATTAATTAGAAACATTAATAAATATGAATGTTTGTAACCCTATAATTATCACCAATTACATTATGAATATTATTGAAGCTAATACTGACTAATACACATGAATTAACAAGAAGATCCTAAAAACTCATTTTAAAGTTGGAGAAAATGAAAAGTTAACAATCATCGACAGGGAAGACTTATAAGTCTTCTATTTAGTTCTTTTTCACAATTGCAAATTTACAAAGGAAGTGTTCTTAAGAAGTTTACTCTACAGCATAATTTTATAGAAGTCTTTCTTTGTAAATATTAGCTTATTTTTGTATTTGAGAAATTTTCTAAAACATCAGATAAGACTTCTGTAGAAGTCTTCTCTGATAAATAAGTTTTGTAGTTGACCGAAGTTTTGCAGATATTTGTTTTTTACTATTAATTCTAAGAGTAAATATCTACATAAGTCTTCTTAAAATCACATGAAATCTTCTCACTATCGCAAGAAATCTGTGTAGGGTAGTTTTATAATTGACCATATTTAACTTTTTAAAAGAAGTTTTTTGTAGAATTCTTCTGACGAAATATTTCTATAGAAGTCTTCTTTCAAAACCAAAGATTTGACCTGAATCACAGAATAAAATTTAAGAAAACTTCTCAAAAAGTCTTCTAGTTATTATTAAATGTTTTACTATTAGTTGTCAATTGCAAAACTAACCTATACAGACTTGTCGGAAAATCTTCTATGAAAAGTTAAATATCTATAAAATTCTGGTCAATTGCAAAACTAACAATTTTATCAGAAAATATTTTTCTAGAAGTCTTTCAATTTTTTCTGTTTCAAATAAAAATTAGAATCTATAAAAACACACAGAAAATATTCAATTGCAAAACTAACATATGCATTGACTAGAAGACTTCTTTATAAGTATTGTATATTATGAAATTTAGATATATTATATGTTATGTTAAGGGTTTAGAATTTGTGGTACATAATGATTATATTTGAAACATTTAAAAGTTTATTATAAATGTTGGATTTTGTTTTCTATACATTGTTTGTTGTTTATTTTTGTATGTATGTATGATTTAATATTTAGAACTTAGTATTAAAGGATTTAGGATTTAGAATATGTTTAGAGTTTGAAACATATTTAGTATTTAGAGTGTGATAGAGTTCACCAGAAAAAGAGTGTGATAGAAAATTATTATATTTTAAGTATTGTTGTAAGTGTTGGATTTTCTTTTGAAATATTGTTTATTTTATTTTTATAAATTTAGGATTTAAGATTTTGATTTTATGATTGAAGATTAAATACTATAGATTTAGGGTTTAAGGTATGTTAGATAATTAAATTCTTTTTTGAAGAGCCACAAATTATGTTGTAGTTATATAATCCTACGATTTTTTTGTGTGGCTAACAACGGCTTTCTATTTCTACAATTTAGTTTGTGGTTAATCGTGATTTATTTTTCTAAAAGCCACAAAATAAATTTTGTAGCTATTCGACGAAAATCCGTATAATAGTTATAAATTTATAAAATTTTGAAATCATTGTAGTTAATAAAAGATATACCGAGATAATATCTTTGATGATATGACCGAAAGAGATTAAAAGGCTTTATTTCTCCCGTAGTTTACTCTTTCACTGATTGGTGCACAATACTCCACTCCAATTAACAGCATCTCTTGCTCACTCACCCTAGGAGAATCCTAGTTCACAGTTCTTTTTGGAAAATGTTTTTTTTTTTAATTGGAAAACCTTCTTAAATGTGTATGATATCTTTCTGAATTTGGGTTATATACATATTTAGAAAAACATTATTGAATAAGTATATAATATATTCCCAAATTTTTAAAAATACATTCTTAAATATATGTATTTAGAAAGACTTTCATAAATATATATTTATGAATACCTTAGTAAATTCAAATTATATGTATATTTAATTAGTTATTCTTGAATATGTATAACATCTTTCTAAAATTTTAGGAAAACTTTCACAAATTTAATATCAAAATTTTATGAAGATATTATACAAATTTTAAAATATTTTCTTAAATTTAAGAAAGATGTTATATATTCATTATTATTTTAATAAATATTCATATAAGTGAAATTTAGAAAGATGTCATACACTTATAAATATCTTTCCTAACTATACATACAAATTATAATAATGAAATATATTACATGTTTACGAAAATATTCTTGAAATTGAGATTTTTACAATTCAAAATATATAATTCATATTCAGAAATGTTTGTCAAAATTTTAAGGAAAAGTTGTTTCCCAAAATTTTCAATTTTTGAAAAATAAAATTTCAAAAATGTTTTTTTTTAATCTTTTTCTTATGAAAATATTATTTTGAAAAAAATTGTTATTTCGATTTATTATTTTGATTTTAAATATTATTTATTTATATATATTTAATAAATAGTTAAGTAAAATTATAAATGAGAATATAAAATCTAAATTGATCACTTTGACTTTGTAAGCTACTTAGAGAACAAAAACTAAAAATGGCTATATATGAAATTCGCCCATTTATTGTATATAAATGTAATTCTGTTATATTATTAATATAAAACCGTCATATATGATATCTTAAAATGCATTATAATTAATATTATAGACTGTATTTTAGGCTGACAAAAAGACAGTATTGTATTTTAAATGAATATAATAGGGAAAATTGCCAAATATGACTCACAACTTGATTTCAAATGCAAAAGTAGACTCAAATTTGAATCAAATGCAAAAGTAACCTAAAAGGCTATTGAAATTATAACCAGCTCCTTGTGAACAAACAAAAAATCGATTTTTTACGTTTCTAACCCCATGAGTCTTACTTTCAGACCAGTGTAAATTAGTGCGGTATAGTTCTTCTTAAAAGTAATTTAAAAATTTTGTAAAAAATATTTTGATAAGTGAAAAATTGAAATCATGTAATTAACATATGTTTTAAGTGATATAAATTAAGATATAACAAAAGTGAATTGTTTCAACATAGATGAGTGAAAGTAGTTGATATCACTCAAATTATCCTAAGGTGACTTTACTCTCTCAAATAAGAGGTTAGTTTAGTACTTAGGGATAGAATCCTGAGAGAGCTAGTGCAAATAAGATGCAATCTTAATGACTATGCTAGGTTGAAAAGGGTTTAAAGTAAATTGCAGGTTTCTTTGAGTAAGGATAAGATTACTCGGTTGAAAGGATTTGGTTTTGAAACAATAAAGAAAAGTAGTTAGATTCGGGTAGATAGAGAATTGAGATTATAAATACTATAAAGGCTAACAAGTTGCTTGCATGATATGTTAGAGCTCAACACTTATTAAATGAATCCATCACTCTGCATTATTTAGACCATCTATTACTTAGATGCTAAATGGTGTTGCGTCTACTCCGATGGTATCGATCGATGTTTGATTGGAATATCGACGGCACACCTCCTTCGTCGATCGATTACTCTATAGAATTATCGATCGTCTGACTCAAGCTTTATCGCGCGAGTTGATACAATACTCACCATGATCTTAGATCAGCTTTCGCATATCTGAAGAGTCATAGCGTTGGGGTCAAAAGCGGTTATCTCCGAAATCTGACTAAAGACCTTCCAGCGTGGCGAGGAAAGATCGAACAACGGAAACCCACCGGACGGCGAGGCGTCCTGGCCCGGCGTACAGCGGGGCAGCGGAGCTGGCTGGCGCCGGCGGCACTTGACTGGCGCCGGCAGGGCCAGGCTGGCTTTAGCGCCGGCTTCCGACTGGCGCCCGGCGGCACGCGGGGGCTGGCTGGCTTAAGCCCGGCGGCACCGGCCTGGCGCCGGCGGCATCCTTGGCAGACTGACCTGGCGCCCGGCGGCTTTCCGTCGCCGGCGGCCCTGGCGCCGGCGTACAGGGGAGCTGAGGTACGCTGGCGCCGGCACCGACTGGCGCCCGGCGGCTTGCAGCGGGGCTTTGAGCTGGCCTGGCCGGCGGCACCGGACCTGGCCCGGCGGCACCAACCTGGCGGCACCGTCGCGCACGACCTGGCGCCAGCGGCACCGCTTGGCGCGTAGCAGGGCATGAGCTGGCGCGTAGTACCGGCTGGCGCCAGCGCAGGAAGCGGGCTGGCCTGGCGCCCGGCGGCACCGACTGGCGGCGGCACCCGGCGCCGCGGCACCATCGCTTGGCCCGGCACTGCGCCAGCGGCGCCCGGCTTGGCAGCCCGGCCGCCGGGCCTGAGCCTGGCGCGGCAACCTGCCCGAAACAGCGGGCGCTGGCCGCCAACGCCCGGCATCCGCCTGGCGCGGCGGCATCCGGCCTGCGCCAGCCGGCACCAACCTGGCGCCCGGCGGCACCATCGCCCGCGTTGGCCCGGCGTCGGTCCGCGACCCTCGTCTGGTCGGTCCTATCGTCTTTCGGTTCATTCCGCCTTGCCTGTTTGGATCAGCCCTGTGAGTTTGGTTAATCAGGTATAGCGGTTTACCCGATCTGAGACATCGGGTAAACATCAGTCATCGAAAGATAGCGGAAAACTTCGGAGATAATTACAAAGACCTACGAAAATGGAACATTTCGGAAGAGATAAGCTTGGGCCCAAAGGCAAGGCCCATCACCCCAAGCAAACCGACTAGAGATGGGTATATAAGGAGAGCAAGAGCGAGAAGAGAAGAGCATCCGAAAATCCGAGAATTAGACTTAGAGCATCCTGCTGGCTTAGAAAAACTAGGGTTTAGGTAGTTAGACTAGCGGAGCAAGGCTTAGGACGTTTGGCTGCCTGCGACTCTATCTTTTTTCTTTAAATCGCAACTCTCTTTGTCTTTGAGAATCCTTGTACTCATTTCTCTTATCTAATAAACGCCTCGGGCAAATATTTCAAACTCTTATTTTTATCTATTGAACTTTATCGATTTAGATGCGGCAGCAGAATCGGACCTTCAAGGAAAGTCGGGTTTACTTGGCTTTCCTCCGCAATCTTATTTATCGAAAATTGGCGGTGTGAATTTCGGTTCCACAGTTGGCTAGAAGGAGGGGGCGGATTCTCTAACTTCGAAAACCACCGATCGATCAAAGTTCAGTATGACTTCTTCGTCGCCAGCCGCCATTATCTTCGAGGATCGGCAGCGGTATCTGGTCAAACCTCACAACGATCTCCTCGTAATAGAACTCACGATCCAGGACATTGGCGTATACGGGTTGTTAGTCGACACCGATGCTCGGCCAATATTATCTACAAAGCACCTCGAGAGGATGGGCGTCGACCTAAGCGTCCTTACGGATGACCCCAGCCCATTCGGACTCGGGAGAAATCATGACCCTCGGTTCAACTAACCTCCTAGTCGAGCCGGGCGTGCCAAAACGAATTCCGGTGATCGATGGTCCAACATCCTACAATGCGATAGTTGGAACTCCGGCTAAACTCCATGAGCGATCCCATCAACATTCCACCTATGCCTCAGTTCCCAACGCCTGAGGTCGACAATACATGGTAGTCACGGGGGCTCAGATCTACCTCGCTACCGAACTAAAGCGGAAAAATTCTGAAATCGAAACCTCGGGAAAAAGCAAACGGTTAACAATTCACGGAGACCTTCTGGCAATCCCAAAGAGCGAGGCCACGGAGAGCGTGAACCAACCTGCGAACCGGTGGTTTCAATCTGTCGACGATTCTTCCGGAGCGGTGTGTCGAGATCGAGCTAACCTCAGCGAACCGATGAAAGCGAGCTCATCGCGTGCCTCAAAAGAACCTCAATGCGTTAAGCGTGGGCTGCGGAGGATATGCGGGAATCGACATTAGCGTAACATGTCACGAACTTAACATCGACCCAACTCACAAACACAGCAAAACAAAGCGAAAGTTGGGACTGGTGCCACCGCAGATCAATGAAGAAGTCGAAGACTCCTCAAAGTAGGGTCGATAACAGAAGTCAGGTATCCGGACTGGCTCGCCAACCCGTCGTGGTAAAAGAAAACGGCAAATGGCGGGTCTGTGGTAATGCGATTTCACGGATCTGAATAAAGCCTGTCCAAAGGATTGCTTCCGCTCCCACACATTGACCGGTGGTCGGGCATACCCGGGAAACAAGCTTCATCATTCATGGACGCTTTTCCGGTTACAATCAGATCATGATGAATCCCGACGACCCGAAAAACTCGCGTTCATCACGACCCGGGCGTATTGCTATAAGGTAATGCCTTTCGGTCTTAAAAGCGCCAGGTGCAACATATCAGCGACTTCGTCAACAAAATGTTTGCCGAACAGCTCGGCAAAACTATGGAAGTATACATCGATGATATGCTCGTAAAATCTCTTGGCATTCACATAGCCCACCTAGAGGAATGTTTTGCGACTCAACCAGCATAACATGAAACTCAACCCGGCAAAATGTAGATTCGCAGTGGCATCGGAGAATTCCGGATACCTCGTAGCGTATCGTGGAATCGAGGCCAACCCAAAATCGACGCCTTGATAGAAATGGTCTCCCGAGAACCAAGCGAAGTCGAGGCTAACCAGGAAGAGTCGCGTTGAACCGTTTCATCTCACGGTCCACGGATAAGTGCCTACCATTTTACGAGACATTGAAGGGAAACAAGAAGTTCGAATGGTCCGAGCAATGTGAAAAGCTTTCCAGCAATTGAAACATTACAGCCACTCCACCAGTCCTCATAAAACCGGTGGAAGGAACCTCTTTCTATGTCGCAGTTTCCGCGGCGGTCAGTGGCGTCTTGATACGAAGAACAAAACCAATCTTTACGTAAGCAAGACATTCTGGATCGGCTTCGATACCCTCTAATGGAAAATTAGCATTATTTGTCATAACCTCGGCAGAAAACTAAGACCATATTTCCAGTCTCCGTATAGTGGTTCTCACCGCGTTCCCTTCACGAATAATCCTGCATAGTCCAAGTCAATCCGGGAGGCTCGCAAAATGGGCAATCGAACTGAGTGAGTCTGACGTCGAATACCGCTTGGGGCGTGTGCAAAGTCCCAAACTGGCGGATTCCTGGTAGAATTACCCACTAGACATGACTATCGAGGAACCAAACTCAACTTGGGTCCTCCGTCGACGGATCTTCGTCAAACAAGGATCCGGAATCGAATCTGCTCACCTCCAAGCGGGAAATCTAGAACAGTCTTTCCGATTGACTTTTCACGCTTCAAACAATGAGGCAGAATCTGGCTTCGTCGCGAGTGCGGCTGGCCCATGGGTTAAAATCCGTAATATTCCGCGCTTCTGCGATTCTCAGCTAGTCGCCAATCAATACAGCGGAGAATATGAAGCGAAGACGAAAGGATGGGCGCTTATATCTAAAACTTCGTCCAAGAGCTGGCTCGAAATTTCGACCAGTTCGCCCTGGCAATTCCTCGCTCGGAAACGCCCAGGCTGGCCTTGGCTGCCTCGCCTCAGCTCAGATCCAGGGCTCCAAAAGAGTAATCGGTCGAGTTCATCGAGCATCGAGCATCGGGCCACCAGTGGTCATCAATCTAATCCAGGACGAGATTGAAGATCGGAAGAAGTCGAGATCAGCCGGAAGCGGATGTGAACCCGACCGAGTATGGCTGCGACAGCCCTTGGTTAGAACCAATCGAGCCTATATCGTGAATGGAACCTTACCGCCCGAAAATGGGGCCCGTAAAGTAAAACCGCGACGCGGTATGTCACGATAGAGGAGAAATTTATAAGTGGTGTTTCTCTATTCCTCATATGGCATGAGAAGGAAAGAGCAGAGAATCATGAAGGAGGTCCATTCAGGATCATGCGGAAATCATTCTGGAAGATCTCGGTTAAAATCAAGCGCCACGGTTATTACTGGCCAACCATGGTAAAGACTGCGAAGTTAAGTGCGAAAAATGCCAAAGGCATGCTCAACAATCCATCAACCCGCGGAGATCCTCTCCTCGATCGTCCCCTATCCTTTCATCGCGATGGTCCATGGACATCGTCGGACCTATGCACCCATCAAAACAAAAGCGCTTCCTCCTAGTCACCAGTTTCTTTTCCAAATGGGTAGAAGCGGAATCCTACGAAGTATCAAGGACACACAAGTCGAGAACGATGGAAACATATCATAACTAGACATGGGGTCCGTGCGAAATCGTAACAGATAATGGATCTCAATTTATCTCTTTCGATTGAAGCATTCTGCGAAAAATGGAAAATCGACTTACAAAGTCAACTCCCGGATATCCGCGAATGCAATGGACAGGCAGAAACCATCAACAAAACCGTCCTTGAGGTTCCAGCGCTGGAAACGCCAAGAGGCGATGGAAGGAGCTCGAAGGAGTTCTTTGGTGCATCGTGCAACCCCAGGCGGGACTGGTGAAACTCCATTAAGCCCTCGTTTACGGAGCGAGAATGTATGATCCCATGAGTAGAATTCCCGGAGATGCGGAGAAGATTCCTCCCGAAGAGAGGATTTAAGCGGCGCTATGATGCTGGACAACCTCGACCTCATCAATGTGACCAGGCACTCACTCGAATCCAGAATTACCAGCGCTGCCGCAGATACTACAACTCAAACGTCGCGCCATCGCAGGTTCAAAGAAGGCGATTTAGTCTTACGAAAAGTCTTCCAAAACACTGCCGAGCGAAGCGGGGCAAACAAGCTGGGAAGGACCGTCACAAAGTCATAAAAGTAGTCCGACCAGGCTCATACCAAATCATAAACATGCAAGACGTCAAAATCGAGAACTTGGAATGCGATGCACCTCAAAAATACTACCACTAGCGATAAAGCGTGGTACAAAAGAACTACGAGATGGCTTGATCCTAGACAAAGTGCGTGGGCAACCGCTGTCGGCGGATTCAGCTATCCCCAATTTAAAAGGGGGAGTGCGATACGCACATAATACTCCACAAATTTCGAAGACTACTAAGATTTTGAAACTTTCACGACTTTTCAAAATCAGCCGAGGCGGCCACAAACAGCGGATCTAGTTCCCTAGCGATTATCACATCAACGCCAAATCCCGGATGGCCAAACACTTCACGAGGCATTGTGAATGTGGGCGCTTCTCCTGGTCAAACTTCGCGACCCTTGGTCAGCGTCCAAAAGCGAAAGCGACAGTTTTCTGGCTGCGAGCATTCGCAAAGACATCCCAAAGCCCGCAAGCGTTTCCAACGAGATGCGGCGTAAGGAAAAATCGACCGGTTGCGAGGCGTAGCTAACAGCTTGAAGGACATTCTTCCGCAAAACATCATGAGCGAAATCTTCGTCTCTAAAACATACAAACGCACCTCAAAAGCGGTATCATTTCGTTGTTGCTGATCACAACAAAGCGAACTCTAACGTCTAAACGGACAAATAGCCTTAGAGGGTAGGCTCTCTTACATCCGACAGGATAAACATAGCGCTATACAAGAAATCCAAAATTTTGGTCTAGCTCTTCGTAAAGTAGTGCGACTCGCGTAAAACAAATCATATAAGCCGACAACAATTCGCGGTTTTAAGCGGTGCGAGTCAGGTTAAAATCGCAAACGAACTAAAAGCGAAAGCCGATTTGTCGCCATAAAGCCTCAGTCAGAGAGTAAACCTAGGTCTTGCCCTAAACCAGCCACGCTGGATCTTGACATCTCACAGACATAGTATGGTATCTGAGATCAAAAATTTGTCTCTTCACTTAAGCCTATTCGTTTCCACGAGTTTTCGTAAATCGGTAAACCCTGGAAAATCTCGCTTTATACCGAACAATAGATACGGTGATCATCGGGGAACTAGGAATGAGACGACAACTCACACCCTCTTTCTCATACTTCAAAGAAAAAACTGAAGTTCATAAATAATTAAAAGCGTTTAATAGATTGAGACTGCGGAAATTCAAACAAAACCCCATAAAAGGGCGAGTTGAAGCCACCAACTGCCAGTCCGGTAATACATCATGGCCTCTTAAGCGGCGAAACACATAAAACAAAATCGGAAGGGATTGATGAACCTAAACGCTCCCAGGCGCGTCATCTTCATCCTCACTTGCGACAGGGACAGCCTGCGCCGTCGCCTCCCTCGGTCGCATCGCCCTTTACCCGCCTGCGTCCGCGCCACCCTCGCAATCTTCTCCCAGCTCCCGATCTTCGAATTTTCGAGGTCGGAGCTAGAACATTCGACTTACAGACCGGCGAGGGATCGACTGAAATCTCCCTCGGTGGCCGCCCACTCTCCTTTACGAGGACGATAATCTGGCTTCCTCCAAGTCAAAGAGCGGGGCCTCGTTACCTCGAAGCAACTTCGAGCTCGTTCAGACTCCTCGATCCCCGCTAAAGCCAAGTCCCTCTTACGGACAGCTATCAAGGACTCAAACAGGATGGCCATCCTCGTCAGACGACCACATAGAAGTCGTCGCTGGCATCGGCAACCTCCGAGGATTACTGCGTTCATCTCCTGCGTGAGCCTGAACCTTCTCGGCGGCGGACTTCGAGGATTCTCCTTTTCTCTTTCTTCACCTTGAGTAACGAGCTAGCGGTCTTCCCTAGGTCGCTCAAGATCGCTGATCTGAACCTCAAGCTGGGACGTCTGGCGGCATGGGTATCCTCGGCAGTGCGCAATGCGCCTTAGTAAACGGCGCTTCTGCGACGACTCCAGTTCCTTCGATGAGGCGAATGACTTCCGACCCGCTTTCGCCAAGCATTCCGTCGATCAGAGACACAAACTGTCCGCAAAAGGAAAGAGTAAGTATCATCGCGAAAAAAACCGTGCAAGAGTTACGGACAAAATCGAACCTTGGAGCGATGGCCAATGGCTCGAGAATCGCTTTCGCTCGCCTTGCCCGCTTCTTTTTCGCTCGGACCTTCGGCCAGCTCTGCCCTTCCCTTGGGCAGTGGTGCGGCACCAGCAGCTGGCAGTCAAGACAAGTTCCCGCCGCCGGGGAAGAGGTGCAGATTCTATCGCATCATCTCTTCCGGAGATCACGATCGGGGCAGTCGAAGAACCCGATGGATGGATCTGAACATCGAGAGTCTGTTCGGGAACAATAACTTTCTGTGGACGGGAGGGCATCGGATGGGACTTCAGAACTTGGAACCAAAGGAGCAGGCAAAGGAGTTGGAGCAGCGGAAGAAACATCGGGCGTCAGTCCTCGCCCGCTTTAAAGCCTTCGCAGCACTACGCCGGGATAGCTTAGCCTTGAAAGAATCAAACCCATCAGTCAGGGACGGAATAGCCTCTTGAACGGCCTGAACGGCGGGAGCTTGACTGGCCGGAACCGACGGACTTGGCCGGCCTCGCCCATCTCACATCAGAACCACTCTTTTCACTTGGGATGAAGACATTTTCTTGAGAGAGAAGAAAAGAAATTTGGAAAGATGTGAAGAATGAGAAGGGAGGGTTGGCTACTTATAAAAAAAAGAAAGGGGGAAGACACAGGTTCTCTGCGGAAAAATCCTTAGCCAAAGATTTCGATTTTCAAAAAATTCAGATCATTCGCCCGCAAAATCGTCTCCGACCTTACGGGCTGGGGGGCTAACTGTTGGGGTCAAGCGGTTATCGAAATCTACTTAAAGACCTTCAGAAAACGATCGACGAGGAAAGATCAACAGGAAAAACCCACGGACGGCCGAGCGGCCTGGCGTAGCCCACCCTGGCCCGGCAGGGTGAGCTGGCTTTTAGCCCGGGACACCGGCTGGCGCCCGGCTGCAGCGGGGCCTGGAACTGGCTGTATGGCGTACAGCGGGGCGCTAACTGGCTTTGGCGCAGCTGGCACCCGGCCTGGCGCCCGGCGGCAGCGGAGACGGGCTGGCCTAACGCCAGCGGCACCAGCCTGGCGCCGGCGGCACGGGACCCAGCGGGCAACTGGCCCAGCGCACCGGCCTGGCCAGCGGCACCGTCGCCGGGCGACACTGGCGGGTAACCTCGGCTGGCGCGGCGGCACAGCAGGCGGGCTGGCCTATAAGGCCGCGGCACCAACCTGGCGCCCGGCACTTGCCAGCGGACGGGCTGGCCTGGCCAGCTGACACCATATCGCCAGCGGGTGGCCTGGCGCCAGCTGCACCAAACTGAGCGCACGCGGGCAGCGAGCTGGCCTGGCGCCGGCGGCACCGCCCAGCGGCGGCCTTGCAGGACAGACTGGCCTGGCGCCAGCGGCACCATACCTGGCGCCCGGCGGCCTTTCCATCCGGCAGGCAGCACAGCGCCCAGCGCACCCACCTAAGCGCCGGCGCTACGGGGCAGCTGGCTGGCCTAGCGCCGGACGCTGTAGCCAGGCTGGCCTGGCGCCGGGCGGCATCCGGCCTGGCGCCGCACCAACCTGGCGCCAGCTTTCCTCGCTGAATTCGGCCCGGCCGGTCCGCGACCCTCGTCCTGGTCTCGGTCCTATCGTGCTGGTTCATTCCGCCTTAGCTTGTTTGGATCAGCCCTCGTGAGTTTGGTCTAATCAGGCTATAGCGGTTACCCGATTCTACGAGACATCGGTAAACATCGAGTCATCGAAAGATAGCGGAAAACTCGGAGATAATTACAAAGACCTACGAAAATGGAACATTTCGGAAGAGATAAGCTTGGGCCCAAAGAGGCCCATCACCCCAAGGCAAACCGACTAGAGATGGGTATATAAGGAAGCAAGAGCAGAAGAGAAGGCATCCGAAAATCCAAGAATTAGACTTAGAGCATCCTGCTGGCTTAGAAAAACTAGGGTTTAGGTAGTTAGACTAGCGGACAAGGCTTAGGACGTTTGGCTGCCTGGAGCTATCTTTTCTTTAAATCGCGCTCTCTTTGTCTTCGAGATCCTTGTACTCATTTCTCTTATCTAATAAAGCGCCCGGGCAAATATTTCAAACTCTTATTTTTATCTATTGAACTTTATCGATTTCTCGCGGCAAGCGCGAGAATCCGGACCTTCAAGGAAAGTCCGGGTTCAGCTTTCCTCCATAATCTTATTTATCGAAATTAATGATGTGAATTTCGGTTCCCACAATATGTTTAGGATGTTGTGAGGTATTGCATGTAATAAACAATGCAATCCAAGTTCATGTTCTAGGTAGCTAAGCTAGAAAAGCATTAGTGAACAATCCCTAACAATAAATATCACAACTATAGCAATTATAGGTTGGGGCTAATCCCTCATATCCTATTTAAACCCTAAATCTAACAAATGAATCTACTCAGACATGGCTAAGTAGTTCATAGCAACAAGGTAATAATAGAAATTCATAGATCTATAAGAGGGTGAACACTTAGGTCCCAATCACAAATATCTTTGGATCTCTCCTCTAGATCTAGAATTCATAACCTTTGTTAACAAATAAAGAACTGAATAGAACTCTATTGAGAACTTGCAAAGCAATAATGAAGCATAAAGAAATGAGTAGAAGAAGAAGAAACTCTTAGAAAAACTTATGAAAACTTGTATTCACTTCTCTCCTCTTTTTCTGTCAAAACACTTAGGCATATATAAATATGAGTTCATTAGGTTAAAAAACTCGTCAGGGGCATTCTTGTAAAATGTGATATCTTGGGCTTCAAGTTGCCGAGTCCAACTTGTCTTTCTGCCACCGATTATTGATCGATAGTACGAGGTGTACATCGATCGATTATTGTCTCGATGTATCGTCCTTCGCATTTAATGTGTCGAGACGTCGATTGCAGAGTGTGCATCGATCAATGTGTAACTCTGGTGTCGACCTGTGGTCTTGATCACGGGTGAACTCTTCTTTAAGCTCCAAAAAGGCACCTAAAACATCACTTTTCTCCAAAATGCTTCTGAACCTGAAAACATACCTAATAGACTCCAAAACATAGATAATAGTATTAAAAACACTCATATACCATGGGTAAAAACGGGTAAAATCCATGGTATATAAACTCCCCCAAACTTAACCTTTTGTTGTCACTCGCTAAATACACAGGATCTTTATGAAAGAGGTTTTGAAAAGGGGACTAAATCAAATTCAAACTTAGAATCGTAACCTCTACTTTGTTGCAAACCACATATAAGAGTCTGTCAATAGCAAAAGCACATTATGCAATATCCTAATTAAACAACCTTGATCATCTAGCCAACAACTTAGCAATCATGTCTGACTAACCCCTCTACTGATTTCATTTCTGTACATAAAATAAAAGTGCAGGGCTTTACCTTGGGAGTATCGATCACAAGATGCAAGGTTGCTCAAACAAGTATCTGGACTCTGGGTAAAAAATTAGTTCATATCCTCTCTCTCTACTATTTCTCTCTAGTCAAGTGCTTTCATTCACAAGACATTGACCAAGATTGACAGGCTTCCATGAATCAAGCCCAATGGTTGCAGCCACCAAGTCCTGTTCACTTCTTTTTGACCTATATCCTAGGATTCATTCTTGAAGCAAGTCTTGAAGGGGTAACCACCAAGCTGTTCGAACCCTTTACCAATAGTATTCTTATGAATCAAGTCTTGAGGGGGTAACCGTAAAGCCCTATTCAATTTCTTCCTAATTAATAACTAACTAATCCTAGAACATAAATTTAAGATAATTTTCGTTTTTAACTGAATAAAATTAAATCTAATTTCAAAATGAGAGAGAGAGGGTGATAAAATTATCTACACAAGGCTTTACCTTCCAGACTTGTTTGAAGCATCCGATCCCATGTATACCAAGCCCCAAGACAAGCAAAGAATGTCAGTTAGGTTGGAAATCAGCTTTGGTTCCTCCGACAATCAATGAAAATGTTGTCATAGCTGATAGGTGATCAACTTTAGCATCTATAGTACATTCTGCATCAACAAATCTATGAATGGTGCCTAAAAGATTGGTTAGATAAAAGTGAAAATTTAAATTATCATTATCCCTTTCTTGACTCAATAAAACCATTTTAAACATTTTTGGATGAAATCAAAGGTAAACAACATCATTAATAATCTCCCCAGGACTTAAATCATACACTGTCCCAGTGTATAACAGTCGATAGAAGGCATATGCAATAATAAAGTACCGATATCAAAAAGTTAGAACGATATACATGACCATGATGCGACGATCAATGTTGGTCGCCCGTCGATCGCTTCTGTGTGGTTCATGTCGTCGATAACGAGCGTATCATCATCGGTCGATTTGCAG
>JAEACV010000441.1:0-22299 GCA_016432835.1 Brassica nigra
GATATATATCTGGATGTTTTGCAGCGAAAAGATAAACAAACCAAGTCGAGATTTCAAACACTCCAAACATGTCTACCTGTATCTACACGCACAAATTGGATTGATACAGGATGCTAGTGTCCGTTGAGATCAAATCTCTGAAACTTGACAAACCTTTTGTCTCTTTTATCTTTAGGGTTTTATCAGCCGTAATGTTTATTGTGCATGTTTAGCAAAACATGAAAGCCATCTTATGTAGCTTACGTACGTGACCTAATTCTAATCTAATTAGAATATTGGACTTAACCCATTAGTGACCTAAATCACTTTAGCTCACATACGATCAATGTTACACATTACATATTTACATATATATCTTATATATAATATATATACGTATATATTTAACCCTAAATATTTATGATCCAATTTGTTTAGGTGTGTGACCATGTAGGATCATAAAATATTAGTAATGAATTCTCAATTCATAGATTATAAGCGGTTTCTAGCAAAAATTATAACCACATAATATTATCACGGTCCGAACCTCGGCGTTACTCAGCCGAGTAAGTTACAAATGATTTTAGAACATTCCCAAAATCTCCCACTTGTACTAGAATCATCTATTCTCATAATCTTTTGTCTCTGTATCTCGATCTCAGCATAAGGCAAGAACAAGTGTCATCCTTATTAAGCTAGATCACGTTTATCGAACTCTGATTTATACTGATTAACAAATGACTGACATTCACCTCGTTTGAGCATGGCCATGCATTTCTCAATATCAAATCTTCGATAGACCCAAAGATAAATATCTCCGTTATATGGGAGGGACAAATCCCATCTTGTTCCATCCTGTTCCTTGCAAAATTTCATAGAACATCTAATCAATGCGTTTATAATCACCAGTTATGGATGGCGTTTGACAAGGTCAAAGTGAACTAATCCATAAATAAAGAATCATGACGAACTCAGGTCAAAGATACTCATAATTAGTAATGAGAAACTCTTATGATACTCATATAACAATCTTGTAGAGTTCTCATTAGCGGGTCAGTCCAATCATGTGTTCTCTAACACATATCCATGTGATTGACTTCAATACCACATATTGAATGACTCCATGAAACTTAGTCATCAATCACCTCACATACTAGTCATTCTCGGTTATTAATGTCCAAGTTAACAACCTTGACTAGGGACTTCAATAATCTATAACATCTCTCACCTATAGGGTTTCATGATCAAGTCACGTACTTGATGACCTATAAGAATGATATAAATTATTTTGGGACATTTATTTAATTATCCAATAATCAAATAAATCTGAAACAATTTCATTAGTTTGAATACATAATTAAATATACATCAATATGAACATCATATCATAAACATCAAAGCCTCCCACTAAAATCAAGATCACATCTTGAGATACTTAATACACATGGCTGCAGTATGACTCTCATACTTAGGCCATGGAAGAGGCTGTCAATGGATCAACAATATTTGCATCCATTGAGACTATGCTATGGTGCTTTTCTTGGAACTCTTCCAACCCACCACTTTCCATTAATACAACAGATGAAACCAACTCGTGATCGAAACTCATCTTTGTCAGTATGAAAAACTGGCATCGCTGTAACCACTTACAACAAGCTCATCAATTCCTCCATGACCAAAAACGTATCCTTAATATTTCTCAAATACTTGAGGATATTCTTGACTGCTGTCCAGTGACTCTCACTTGGATCAGATTGGTATCGACGTACTCGTACTTCTCAAAGCACATGCAACATCTAGATGAGTACATAGCACGACATACATGATAGTCCTATATAAGCATATGGGATTCTACTCATTCGCTCTCGCTCATCGTGTCATAGGACACTGAGTCTTCCAAAGAGTTATGCCAAGAGACATTGACAAAAAGCCTTTCTTGGAATCATGCATCTTGAATCTATGTAAGACCTTATCGATATAAGCGTCTTGACTTAATCCAATAGTCTTATTCAATCTATCTCTATAGATTCTTATTCCAAGAATATATACAGCCTTAGCCTTTTCCATGTCTTTCACTGAGAAACAACCTCAATAAGAAGTATGTCTTCTACATACAACACCAAGAAAAACAACTGCGCTCCCACTAGTCTTCTTGTCAGCATGGAGTTCTTCTTCATTTTAATACAATCAAACTCTTTGATTTCCTTATTAAAACAAAGATTCCAACTCCAAGATGCTTGCTTCAAACTATATATCGGTCAGGGCCCATCATAGCTTCCTCAGGGACGTAGGTTCAGCACTCTCTATTATCAATAGATCATGATGGTCTGTCACCCAAACCATATATCTATCAGGTTTGAGACGTGTCCTTCGGATCTCGTACCTCAGTTCCACAGGGATAGATTCTCGACTCTTCGTAAATCTAATTGATCATCTTCTTGAGGGATGAAATAATCTTATGTGTTTCGAACTTCTTGAGTTGTACTTTCTCCCCTGTTCTTCTTAGAAATTCTTTCTCAAGAAAATAACACTCTGAGCAACAAACAGTTTGTTCTTAGTAGGGTTGTAAAATTAATAACCTTTGGTTTCTGGGATAACCAACGAAGAATCATTATCAGATTTTGGTCCAAGCTTATATGTAAACAAAGCGTTTGACATAAGCATCAGAACCCAAATTTTCAGAAAAGACAAATTTGGAACCTTTCCATCCACATCTCATATGGTGTCTTCTCAACTGAGTTTTATGGACATCTGTTTAGCGTAAACTCAGACATTTCTAGGCGTATCCCCAAAGGATGGTGGAAGATCTGCAAGACTCATCATAGCTCATCATAGACAACTATATCTAATAAAGTTCGATTTCTCCTTCGGACACAACATTCCATTGTGGGGTTCTTAGAGGAGTCAATTATGAAACAATTCCAAATTCTCAGATGATCATTAAGCGTTTGACTCAAATATTCTCCACCTCGATCAAATCGAAGAACTTTTATTTTCTTGTCAAGCTTATTTTGTACTTCATTCTGAAATTCTTTGAACTTTTCAAAAGATTCAAACTTATGTTTCACTAGATAAACATAACTATATCTACTGAATTTGTCAGTAAATTTAATGAAGTACTGATAGTTTCTTCTAGTATTTATACTCATTGGTCCACATAAATCAGCATGTATGAGTTTCAAAGCTTTGGCTGTTTCACCGTGTCCAGTACCTTAGCCATTTTACCCAATAAACAAGATTCACATTTTTCATATGATTCAAAATCAAACGAGCTCAAAAGTCCATCACTATGAAGCTTTTGAATGTGTTTCTCATTTATGTGGTCCAAACGACAATGCCAAAGAAAAGTTCGATTAGTCGTTAGACTTGAATCTTTGGTACTAATATTATAAACAGGCACACTTTGGTCTAGAACATAAAGTCAATTCTCTAATGGACCGCTACCATAAAATATATCATTACGATCAAAAGAACAACACTTGTTTTGATGAAAACTGAAATCCTTCCAAATCCAAACAACGAATGGAAATAATATTCCTACTTATAGCAGGTACATACTAGCAATTCTTTTATTCTAAAACCAAGCCTGAAGGTAAAAGCAAGTGAAATGTTCCCACGACTAATTCAGCAACTCTTGCTCCAGTTCCCACGCGTAGGTCCACTTGTCCTTCCTCCGAAATTCCACTGTTGCTTAGGCCATTAATATTCGTACAAATATGAGCAAAACAGCCGGTATCCAATACGAAGTAGAATCAGAATTAGTAACATTTACTTCTATAACATAAATACCCTAGACGATATTTCAAAGTCTATTCTTTTTCAGATCTTCCAAGTAGGGTTTAAACTCTTGCTTGAGAACAATTCTCGGGTTTCGATACCATTGGAGGAAATTTGATTCATTCGATTTGTCCTTCTTAAGGCATATTGGAATGAAAATGAGTTGTGGGGAGTTAACATTACTGGAATAGAAGAATAGCAAATATTAATATGATGTTCAAGAATTAGAGAAATCTCAACAATTAAGAAAACTCATATTATATTCAAAACATTTTCCTCAAATGAATATAATAATCCAAGATCCATACTTCACTAAAATCCGAGTGAGCTTTGGCTCATCGCCCGAATTCTAGCTATTTAGGTAAGCAACACTTTGCTAATTATATCCAATATAATTCTTTGTTGACATCTTATGTCATCCAACCTATGCCTCTAATCCTAAAACCGTTTTGATAGCCTAGTCAAGTAAACCAATCTTGTTTTACATGGTAACGTTACCATCCACCTCACTCATGTAATTGAGATACCTTACTTTGGCAAACCCATCTTATGAAGCGAACCTTGATGGTTGATAAGATTTGATATACATCAAAATATTTGAAATTAATTGAGGAACAAATTATAATTCAATTTTAGTTTATATTTAAAATTTATATCTAATATAAATATTACTAATATATATCTAATATGTAATTTAATTGAATTATAAATAATTTAATTAATATTAATCAAATTAAAATATTAAATTATTTATCAAATAAGTTTAATTTATTTTAATATCTAATCATATTAGAGATTTAAACATATAGATTGAAACGATCAAATCAAATCAATCACACTAACCAAATAAACCAGAGAACTGGTTTAACCAGTTTAAAAGGTTACATAGAATCATACATGGGTTACAGTAACACACCGTCAAATAAAACGGTTTTGAAGACCCGCTTTAGGTGACGATCATACAATCACATGATTCCATGATACATATAATTTTATTTAAAAATCAAGTCACAAGAGTTACGATAATACTACAGTTGACTTTTAAATTATATGTATGCGTAAACAACTTATATACGACATGTACAAGGTCATCACATGACATGGGAATATCTATCAATATTCTAGATTGGTTAACTATAATAAATAGATTGATCACGTCAAACAAATTTATTATGAATTAACAAATAACCACGCATCTTATGCACAATCAGATTACGGCTTCTACGAATGATATGATATGCATACGATGTTCTAGAAAAAAGTATCAATTTTCTTTTCGTGACCAATAGGTCCAAATCAACAGTCATACATATATATGTGATTCCAATTACCTTAATTAGAACATGACTATACGATATACATAAATGAATATTTAACAGATTAAATATATGTAACAGGTTTAGATAACAGTTACGAGACATTTACGATCAAATCATAAATCAACTATGAACACAAACGCGTTGACGTTTCAAAGTTACAAGAACCGAAACCATATATTCATATGTTAACACGATTTCTTAAAAATCCTTAAATAATAATTTGACATCAACGTATGTATCTAATACATGCACAAATTATATTCATCCAAATTCAGTTTCAATATTAAGCAAGTAAGCTCTAATACCACTGTTGAAATTCATACCGGTTTATAACAATTTATAAATCAACCTATGAGATGCTAGTGCCGTTGAGATCAAATCTCTGAAACTTGACAAACCTTTTGTCTCTTTTATCTTTTATCTTTAGGGTTTTATCAGCCGTAATGCTTATTGTGCATGTTTAGCTTAAAACACATGAAAGCCATCTTATGTAGCTTACATACGTGACCTAATTCTAATCTAATTAGAATATTGGACTTAGCCCATTAGTGACCTAAATCACTTTAGCTCACATACGATCAATGTTGCACATTAGATACATATATATATCTTATATATCATTATATATTATATATCATATATATAATATAAATATATAACCCTAAATATTTATGATCCAATTTGTTTAGATGTGTGACCCCGTAGGATCATATAATATTAGTAATGAATTCTCAATTCATAGATTATAAGTGGTTTCTAGCAAAACATTATAACCACCTAATATTATACGGTGTCGAGCCTCGGCGTTACAACTCAGAAAAGTAAGTACAAATGATTTTAGAACATTCCCAACACTTGGAAGGTCACTGCCTCTAGACCCAGGGACCCAACGGTCAGGTCTCTGCGGGTCCTCCTCTGTTGCTTCCCAGTGGTCATCTGTTGGAGGTGGTCCATGGTTGCCCCAGCGGTCAGATTCTCCGGCTGATGGTGCGGTGTTGTTGCTGCTGGGCCTGAGACCTCAGCTGTCTGCGCTTGAACCTAGGAACATATTTACCAGAAGCTGGTGCTGGCTACACTGCTGGTGGTGCAGCAGCGGCAGCAGGAGCAACCGTATGCTCTGCAGGACAAGCAGGTGGTGCATCTGTTTCCTTCAACACCTCTTCTCGCCTCTTCTTCTCTTTCTCCTCCAGCTCTCTTTCTCTGCCTATATACTTTTCGGCAATTTCATCCAACTTTGCTCTGTGCTCAGCTTCTTGCTTCTTGCGTTTCTCGGCTTCAACATATGAGTTGAACAAAGAGAAGTTATATATTAGATAATGTAAAATGATGTGAATCTTAATGGAAAACAAATCTCACCTTCACGCTTGCGAGCTTCCTCTTCTTCTTGCAGTTTTCTTATTCTTTCTTCTTCAGTTTCAAATAGTACAGCTGCTTCCTCTTGATATCCTTTCTTGCTTCCTCGCCGGATCATTTGGCTGATGTGCTCCTCTCTCTCGTCCTTATTCTGTCGAACTCTGCTTGTCGACGACTAATCATCCTTGGAATGTTTCCTGCACACAGAAAGATTTTTTTATGAGTATAATAAATGAAGATATGAACATTCAGACTGACTTGACATGTGAAAACTGACCTTAAACTCAAACATTCTGGACAACCTGTTTTCTCCTTCAAGTTACTCTGATGATATTGGAGATAACTCCTATATATCTTAGGATAAGGTTTCTATTTAAGTTTCCGATAAGGATTATGTTAGGCTTCCCTATTACGTTTAGACTTGGTCTTTTCTATTTGTGAGCATATATACTAGTTCATCAATACAACATAAGGTTTTTCATTCCAATGTCATGGTATCAGAACAAGAACAAAACAAAAAAACCAAAACATCCATTCATTCATTCTATTTGTCTTTGCAAAATCGCAAACACAAAATTATATTCTCAAAACTCTTTGTTTCTCAAAACTTGAAATCTAGAGCATTCAAACCGTCTACAGCGATCACACAAAACTAGCGATGTCGACCACTGCACCTGGCGACCTGAAGTACAAAAAAATCTCACCATATGATCTTTAATCTAATGATAATCCTGGAGCTGTTATCTCACAACCGCTCTTTAATGGGTTAAATTATGATGAACGGGCAATAAATTTCTGTATGGCCATAAGCTCACGGAAGACATTTGGATTTCTTGACAGCAGTCTTCCTAAATCGCAGCCGATTCAACCTACCTTGAAGGTTAGATTGCAAACAATCATCTGATTGTAGGATGGATAAAACAAACTATTGAACCAAAGATAAGATCTTTCATATCTACTCGAGAAGTCGCAAAAGACCTATGGTACATCATTAAAAAGCAGTATTCGGTGAAGAGTGGAGCTAACTTGCAACAACTGAGAAACACACTCGCAAATTGTAAACAAGATGCCTCTTCTGTCGATGAGTATTTTGGGCAACTTACATGATTGTGGGACGGGGTTGCAGAGTGCATGAACTCAAAACATGCAGTTGCGGCAAGCGTGAATGCGACCTGAATACAGCAAAAGGAAAAGAAGCATAAACTCGAGGGTTCATGATTTCCTTGCAAGACTTGACGATGCCACACATGGAGTCATACACTCAGATTTGTGCTATTTCTCCTCTTCCTGATCTTGATAGTGTCTATATTATACCATATCACAAAAGCGAGAACCTTCGATCAACATGATATCACTCAAATTACCCTAAAGAGTGAAGTTACTCTCTCAAATAAGAGGTTCAATTGTAGTACTTAGGATCGAATTCACAGAGAGCTAGGGCACACAATATATCTAAGCAGTTTTGATTAAGCTAGGCTAGTAATTTAATAATGCAGTAAATATAGTAAACTAGGTCGAACAAGGTAGTTGTTCTTAAGGGACTGAGAGTTGTTTGATGGAAGGGTGGTTTGCTAGACTTAGGATTTCTATTCAGGCAATAAGGATTATAATTATATAGAGACTAATGTTGCATGATATTATAGAACTCAACTTAGGAATAATCTATCAACTTTCGTTTGTTTAAATTATCTATTGCATAGGATCTCGGTATCTCAGCTTTTGCTTGTTGACCCGAGCAAGCATCGATCGATTTTCCTTTGCGGTAGTCGATCGTTTCGCCTTTCAGAACCTCGATCGATTTATCAATATGATAATCGGTCGATGGCTATTCCTAGCAAGCTTTACGAACAGGTTGAACTATGTTCACTAGATATGCTAAATCAAGCTGTCGTTTTTTCTAGCATATACAGCTCAATCGGGATTATTCAGGTTAATATGCTAAGCTAATGCCTAAACCTATCAACCTAGATCAATGTTCTAGTTAGCTACTCTAGAGCAAGCAATAAACACAATCCTATTGATGAATATCACAACTTAGCAATTATATATTTGGGGATAATCCCTCATAACCTATTTGAACCCTAAACCAATTGGATCTATTAGGACATGAAGTTTGTCACGAAATCATAGATGAATAGATGAAATTGCAATAGAATAAATATAAAACCAAAGGAGTTCCAGGAGGACTCTGAATGAGTTCCTCCTTCTCTCCTAACTAAGAACAACGAATAAAAAGCTTAGCTGCCAACATTGGCTTAGAAAATATATAAATAGAATTTTAGGTCATCCAAGGGTATTCTGGTAATTTGTAGTTGCTTTCGGGCTTTAGTCGGTCATAAAATATACTCGGCCCTCATTCTGGCATCACCGTCTATTGATTGCAAAGGTGCACCATCGATCGATTTTTATTCATCTTCTGACTTCCTCTGAGGAGAGCTGACCACTCTTCAGTAAAACGGGCATAAGTTCCGATCTAACCGTTGGATTGACCTCAAACCGGTAGCATTTGAAATTTAAATCAAAGCTATATCTTGTATCTAAATATCAGCTCAATCACACCGTGGAAGGTATCCATCCATAGCAAAACATCTGACGCGTATGTGCAGTTTTGCACTCAAAAGGCTCAAAAAGTACCAAAATCACCACTTTCCTCCAAAACGTACATGAACCTGAAAATACTCCAAAAGACTCCAAAACACAATAAAATATCTTAAAACCCTATACCATGGCTAAAAGTGGGTAAAATCCATGGTATATCAAATCTCGGACTTACCATTTGGCTTGTCCTCGAAGCAAAACTAGAGTAGTCGTGAAAGAGGTTTGAAAACAGAGAGACTCACACAATTTAAAAACTCAGTATCATCATCTTTACAATGTTGCAACCACATCAAATCAATACCAACCTTAAAGATATTGTATATGCAATATCAGCTTAACAACCAAATCCATTCATCCACACTTAACTAATCATGTCTGACTAACCCTCTACTGACCTCATTTCTTGCATAAAAATTAAGGTGTAGGCTTTACCTTGGGAGTATCGATCAAAGGACACATGGACTCTTACTCAAACAAGTATCTGGACTAACAGGTAGTCTCCTCTCAACAAGTTCCTTTCCTCCCTCTCTCCTTACTTCTCTCTGTCAATGTATGTTTCCTTTGCAAGGTATCATTTATACTTTACATTGACCGAGGTAAAAGACAGGCTTCCATGAATCAAGCTCTGATGGTTGCAGCCACCAGACACGTTCACTTCTTTTTGACCTTTATCTCTTTTTAGAATTCTTTATGAATCAAGCTTTAATGGTTGTAGCCACCAAATCATGTTCGAATTCTCTAGGATTATTTATGAATCAAACTTTAATGGTTGTAGCCACCAAAGCCTGTTCGAATCCCTTTTTGATCTCTATAGAATTCTTTTATGAATCAAACTTTAATGGTTGTAGCCACCAAAGTCTGTTCGAATTCTTTAAAAATCTGAAGGAGAGAGAGGGAACTATCAACACTTTTACCTTCCAAACTTGTAGGAGGAATCCGATCCCTTGTATACCAAGCCCCAAGACAAGCAAAGTTGACCTCAATTAGGTTGGAAGTCAGCTTTGGTTCTTTCAAACAATCTCAACAAGTGTGAATAACTGGCAGGATGGTCCACTTTAGCATCTCTAGTATACTCTATAGTCAATAAATCTAAGAATAGTGCTAAAGAGTGGTTAGATAACAAGTATAAATCGAAAAAGTTCATCATCCCCTTCTTGACTCAATAAAACTTTTGAAAATATTTTAATAAGACTCACAAAGTAAAGTGATATCAGTAAACCTCCCCGAGTTAAATTACACTGTCCCGGTGTAAATCCAGTTAGAGTTATGGTGAGAACATAAATCATAAGTACTCAATTTTAACAAGTAGAAACGATATACCCGCTCGACATCCGCGTCGATCGATGGGAAGATGTTACCGTCGTTCGTTTTGTTGTTGCTGTCGTCGATATCGGATTTTCTAAGCACTTTCGTCTGTCGAATCTGTTTTTTAGACTCAAAATAACACAATATTAATAGAACCTCTCCCAGACTTAAACAACACTGTCCCCAATGTTATACAGTCTAAGATCGGTGGGAAAATAAATCATAAGGATAATATTTAACAAGGAGAAACGGTATACTTGACTTTGATGTGAATCTCGACCAACCGGTTAAGTGGCGATCAATACTCTTGATGCTCGACGATCAATGCTGCAGCCATCGTTGGTTCTTGTGCAACCTTGCATTCCTCATATCTTTTCCTTTTACCTAACATAAATAAAACACAAAAGTCAGTAATAAATGAAAATAAAACCAATTAATTCTTTTTCTCGATGAATAGTATTTCTGCTACATTAACAATGCTACAGATGCGTCTTTGATTGTCGATCGATTTTCTTGCTACAGTGTCGATCGATTTTCTTGCTACTGATGTCGATCAATTTTCTTGCTACAGTGTCGTTCGTTTGCTTTCTGATGTTGTCATCACTGTTCATATTTTTTTAACCTGCGATGAAATTAAAGCGAGAATCAGTAATAAATGAAACTAAACCAAATTTGAAACAAACCTAACAGTGGGTTGTCTCACACTCAACGCTTATTTTCAGTCATTAGATTGACTTCTGAAGATCTAACTCAGTCCGGATGAGAATGAGAACTTGCTCCAAACCAAGTCTCAATGTCCACTCTCTGAGGCTTTATCATTCTTTTGTGAAAGCCTCCTCCATAGATTTTCTCCTTTGTCTATCATCTCAGCAATAAGGAGTGCTCGAAGCTTTGCAAATGGCTGTGAGAAGCATCGCTGCGCCTCTGGATTTCATGACACCATCTGAGAAATGAGGAATCAATGATAACTGAGGACTCCCCTTGGTCCTTTTTCTCTTCTTCCAATTCCTCCTCTTTCCCCTAGACTTGTTTGATCGCGTGGTGGTGCCTCCATCAAAAAGATTTTAACACACTTCAAACTCCTGCGTGATCTGATCGCGATGGGCATCGCTCGATGGTGAAGTGGTAGTGTCGATCGATGCCGGCTTGTTGATGTCGTTCGATATTGCATCTGGGGCTTCTGGATGCCACGAATCTCTACCTCTGTGAGAGCTACTGCATGCTGATGATCATCAAGTACCCCAATGGAGTATCCCAGATGTGCACTTCTATCTGGTGGGATAGGAAACTCTACTTCAAATACAGCGCATGTAACCACAAACTTCACGGGTCATGTATCCTGTTCACTCTTTTGTGAAACCCAGCATCTTCTTCGCACATATAAGTGGTCTCGGTGTTGGGGTCAGCAATGTGTGAGGCCCCAGACTTGTACTCTCTTTCCTCAACTGGTTCTAACTCAACTATGTATCCTATTAGCTCGTCCAACCATGAATGTCGATCGTTATCAGGTGGGTGTCGATCAATGTTTGGTGAATGCTGTCGATCGATGTTGTAGGGTGGATGTCAATCGATTTCATCATATTGGCGTCGATCTATGCTAGCCTTTGTGAAGTTTCCAATCACCTCTCGAAGTATGCTGATTGTCATCAAGCTTCTTCTCGAATTCTGATCCATAGCTTCAAGCCATTCCTCCAGCTCTAAGAAGTCTTCCATAGTGACTTCTCCTCGAATCAAGTCTTCAAGCTTTTCTCGCTCCTCTAGTTTCAAGAATTCCTCTAGCTCAAGAAACCTTCCATTATGATTTCTCTATCTACATCTGGGAAGGATAACAACTTGATACATATGTGCTCTTATTGGTCGAGTCGCAATGTCGAGGACAACTCGATTTTCTGGTATTTGAGAGGTGTCAATCGGCAACAGAGGTTTCTATCGATTGATGCTGAGATGGTGATGTCGATCGATCAGGGAACCGAAATTCACACCGTCAATTTCGATAAAGATTTGATTGCGGAGGAAAGCCAAGTAAACCCGACTTTCCTTGAAGATCCGGATTCTCTGCGTTGCCACATGAAATCGATAAAGTAAACAGAAGACAAAAATGGGATTTGAAATATTTGCCGAAAGCGTTTTATTAGATAAAAGAAACAAGTACAAGGATTCTCCGAAGACAAAGAGATTTGCGATTTAAAGAAAAGATAGAGTCGCAGGCAGCCAAACGTCCTAAGCCTTGCTCCGCTAGTCTAACCACGTAAACCCTAGTTTTTCTAAGCTAGCAGGATGCTCTAAGTCTAATTCTCGGATTTTCGGGATGCCCTTCTCTTCTGCTCTTGCTCTCCTTATATACCCACTTCTAGGTCGGATTGCCTTAGGGTGATGGGCCTGCGCTTTGGGCCCAAGCTTATCTCTTGAGGAAATGTTCCATTTTAATGCGATCTTCGTAATCATCCTCGAGTTTTCCACTATCCTTTGGCGACTTGATGTGTATCCGATGTTTCGGGAAATCGGATGAACCGTCATAGTCTGATTGGGACTGAATTCTGGAAAATCGTAAGTAAGTCTGTGGACTTGTCTTAAGTCGTTAAGCGTTTTATCGATTTTTCCACGAAATCAATCCCTCGGTTTCTACCGTTAAACATCGAGGGCGATTCCAAGAATCGAAGATGTTTATTCTGTAGCCTTGATTGTACCAAACTCACGAGGGCTGATCCGAACAAGTTAAAGACGGGATCGAACCGGCACGATAGGACGAGACGGGGCGAGGGCCGAGGCGCCCGGCCGACCAGCGCGGCAGGTGCCGCCCGGCGCAGGCGAGTGCCGCTGACGCCAGGCCAGCCAGCGTCCAGCGTGCCCAGCGTACGCCCGGCGCCAGGCGAGTGCCGGCGCCAGGCGATGCCGTCTGCGTCTTGCGCCGCCCGAGCCAACAGCGTCAGCGTGCCCCGCGGCAGGCGAGGTGCCGCCCGGCCCAGCCAACCAGCGTCCATGCGCGGTGCCAGGCCAGCCAGCGTCCAGCGTGCGCCGGTGCCTGGCGGGCTGCCCGGCGCCAGGCCAGCCAGCGTCCATGCCGCGCCGGCCAACCGCAGCGTCCGCGTGCCCCGGCACCAGGCGGGGTGCCCTTGCGCCAGCCAGCCAGCGTCCGCGTGCATGCGCCAGGCAGGTGCCCGGCAAACCAGCCGTCAGCGTCATGGCGTAGAGCCAGCCCAGCGTCCCGTGCAGCGGGAATAGGCGAGTGCCGCGGCGCCAGGCCAGCCAGCGTCCAGCGTCTGCGCCCGGCACCAGGCGGCCGCGTGGCCGAGTGCCGCGGCGCCAGCGAGTGCCGCCGGTGCCAGGCCATCTTGCCGTCTGTGGGTTTTCCGTTGCTCGATCTTTCCCGCTGAGTCGTTCGTGCGGGATATTTTTTGAGTAAGGATCTTTGGCGTAGATTTGAGATAACCGTTTTGACCCCAACAGTTAGCCCCAGCTCGTAAGATCGGAGCGATTTTCGCGGGGCGTGATTTAATTTTTGAAAATCGAAATCTCGGCTAAGGATTTTTCCGCAGAAACACGTGTCTTCTCCTCCTTTTTCTTATAAGTAGCCAACCTTCCCTTCTCATTCTTTACATCTTTCCAAATTCTCTCTTCTTCTCTCGAAGAAAATGTCTTCACCCAAGTTGAAAGAGTGGTTCTGATGTTGAGATGGGCGAGGCTGGCCAAGCTCCGTCGGTTCGGCCAGTCAAGCTCCCGCAGTTCAGGCGTTCAAGAGGCTACTCCGTCCCTGACTGATGGGTTTGATTCTTTCAAGGCTAAGCTATCGGCGTAGTGCTGCGAAGGCTCAAAGCGGCGAGGACTGAGGGCGCCGATGTTCCTTCAGCGGCTCCAACTCCTTTGCCTGCTCCTTTGGTTCCCAGCTCGAAGTCCCATCCGATGCCCTCCGTCTCAGAAGGGGTTATTGTTCCTGAACAGACTCGATGTTCAGATCCATCCATCGGGTTCTTCGACTGCTCGATCGTGATCTCCGGAAGAAGGGCCGATAGAATCTGCACCTCTTCCCCGTGAAGGAACTTCGTCTTAGGACTGCCAGGCTGGTGCAGCCGTTGCCAAGGGAAGGGAGCAAGGGCTGGCGTCCGGAGCGAAAAGCCCGAGGTGCGAAGGCGAGAAGCGACCTCTCAGAACCGTTGGCGGCGTCATCGTTCAAAGTTCGATTTGTCCGTAATTCTTGCACCGTTTTCGATGATACTTACTCTCTCCTTTTGCGGACAGTTTGTGTCTCGATTATGGAATGCTTGGCGAGTGCGGGTCGGAAGTCATTAAATCTATCGGAAAGAAAAGGCCAGAAGCGTCGCTAAGGCTGCATGCGTGTCGAGGACACCCATGCTGCCCGACATCCCAGCGAGGTTATCCAGCGATCTTGGCGCGACAGGAAGACCGAGTTAGTTACTCAAGGTGAAGAAGAGAAGAGGAGTAAATCCTCGGTCGTCGTCTTCGAGGAGAAGGTTCAGGCTCGAAGGGATGGACATCTGTTTGAGTCCTTGATAGCCCGTCATGAGGACTTGGCTTTAAGCGGGGATCGAGGAGTCTGAATGAACTCGAGTTGCTTGAGGTAATGAGGCCCGTCTTTGGACTTGGAGGAAGCCAGATTATCGTCTGTAAAGGAGAGTGGGCGACCGAGGAGATTCGATTCGATCCTCCGCCCGGCAAAGCGAATGCACCTAGCTCGAGCTCGAAAACTCAGAAGACCAGAAGGCGTGGGAGAAGATGCGAGGTTAAGCGGACGAAGCGGGTAGTGGCGATCGAGAGGGGAGGCGGCGAGGCTGTCCATCGCCAAGTGAGGATGAAGATGGCGCTCACGAGGCGTCTAGGTTTATCAATCCCTTCTGGGATTTCGTTTTTATGTGTTTCGGCCGTTTAAGAGGCCACGATGTATTACGGGACTGGCGTTGGTGGCTTGAATCCCTGCCCTTTTTGGGGTTTTGTTTGAATTCGGCAGTCTCAATCTATGAAACGTTTGATTTATTTATGAACTTCAGTTTTGAAGTATGAGAAAGAGGGTGTGAGTTGTCGTCTCATTCCTAGTTCCCGATGATCACCATTTTATTATGCATAAAGCGAGATTTTCGCGGTTCCGATTTATCACGAAAAACTTCGTGAAGCGAATAGGCTTAAGTGAAGAGACAAATTTTGGATCTTATACCATACTATGTCTGTGAGATGTCAAGATCCAGCGTGGCTGGGTTTAGGGCAAGACCTAGGTTTACTCGGACTGAGGCTTTGCGATGACAAATCGGCTTTTGATTTTGCCTGTTTGCGATTTTAACCTGACTCGTACCGTTTAAAATCCAGCGAATGTTGTCGGCTTATATGATTTGTTTGGCGTGGAGTCGGTACTTCCTTCTACGAAGAGCTAGACCAAAATTTTGGATTTCTTGTATAGCATGCTATGTTTATCCTTGTCGGATGTAAGAGCCTACCTTGAAGGCGGCTATTGTCTGTTTAGGGCGTTAGAGTTAGTTTGTTGTGATCAGCAACAACGAAATGATACGTTTTGAGGTCGTTTGTATGTTGAGAGGCGAAGATTTAGTCTGCGATGTTTTGCGGAAAAAATGTCCCAAAGGCGGCGTCTGCTGATGCTGAATGTTGATTTTCCTTATGCAGCATCGTGTTGAAGCGTTTGCGGGCTTTGGGGATGTTTTGCGAATGTTAGCAGCCAGAAAACTGTCGTTTCCGTTTTGGGGCGGGACCAAGGGGTCGTAAGTTTGACCGAGGAGAAGCGTCCACATTCCGCGATGCCGTGAAGTGTTGGCCATCGGGATTTGTTTTTGGATGTGATAATGCGGCTTAGTGGATACTAGATCCGCTGTTGTGGCGTTTAGGCTGATTTTGAAAAATTGTGAAAATTTGAAAATTTTAGAGTCTTGAAATTTGTGGGATATCACAGTATCGTACCCACTCCCCTTTTAAATTGGGGGATAGCTGAATCCGCCGATTGGCGAGTTGCCCTCGATACCCTTGTCTAGGGATCAAGCCATCGTAGTTCTTTTTGTACCCGCGTTTTATCGTTTAGTGGTAGTATTTTTTGAGGTGCATCGCATTCCAAGTTCTCGGGATTTTGACGTCTTGCATGTTTGCGATTTGGTATGAGCCTGGTCGGACTACTTTTATGACTTTGTACGGTCCTTCCCAGTTTGCTCGGTTTTCCTGCGTTTAGGATTGGCGGTGTTTTGGAAGACTTTCGTAAAGACTAAATCGCCTTCTTTGAACCTCGCGATGGCGTACGTTTGAGTTGTAGTACCTTGCGGCAGCGTGCTGGTAATTCTGGATTCGAATGAGTGCCTGGTCGCGGCGCTCATTGATGAGATCGAGATTGTCCAGCATCATAGCGTCGTTTAAATCCTCTCTTTCGGGGAGGAATCTTCTCCGTACTCCGGGGAATTCTACTTCCGCGGGGATCATACATTCCGTTCCGTAAACGAGGGAATGGAGTTTCACCGTAGCCCGTCTTGGGGTTGTCACGATCGAAAGAACTCCTTGAGCTCCTCTGCCATCGCCCTTCTTGGCGTCTGGCGTTTCTTGAGTCCGTCAAGGACGGTTTTGTTGATGGTTTCTGCCTGTCCATTGCATTGCGGATATCTGGGAGTTGACTTTGTAAGTCATTATTTTCCATTTTAGCAGAATGCTTGAATCAGTAGAGATAAATTGAGATCCATTATCTGTTACGATTTACGTCACGGGACCCATGTCTAGTTATGATATGTTTCAGACGAAGTTCTCGACTTGTGTGTCCTTGATACTTGCGTAGGATTCTGCTTCTACCCATTTGGAAAAGAAATCCGTAGGGTAGGAGGCGCTTTTGTTTTGATGGGTGCATAGGTCCGACGATGTCCATGGACCATCGCATGAAAGGATAGGGGGACGAGATTGAGGAGAGGATCTCCGCGGGTTGATGGATTGTTGGAGCATGCCTTTGGCATTTTACTTCGGGCGAATTTCTGCGATCTTTACCATGGTTGGCCAATAATAACGTGGCGTTTGATTTTGACCGAGAGATCTTCCGCCAGAATGATTTCCATGATCCAGAATGGACCTCCTTCATGATTCTTCGCTCTTTCCCTTCTGCGCATGCCATGAGAGGACCAGAGAAACACCACTATAAATTTCTCCCTCTATCGTGACGTACCGTGCGGCAGGTTTTGTTTTACTTCTGAGGCAGCCCATTTTTTCGTGGTAAGGTTCCATTCCGCGATATAGGCTGGTTGGTTCTAACCAAGGGCTGTCGCAGCCATACCGGTCGGGTTCACATCCGCTTCGGCTGATCCTCGACTTCTTCCGCATCTTCAATCGTCGGATTAGATTGGCGACCACTGGTGGTCCGATGCTTGGATGCTCGATGAATTCGACGGGATTACTCTTTGGAGCCCTGGATCTGAGCTTGGCGAGGGCAGCCAAGGCGTCGGCCTGGACGTTTTCGGCGAGGATTTCTGGTCGGTGAAATTCGAGCCAGTTCTTGGGCGAGTTTCAGATATCGTCCATCCTTTAGTCTCTTGCCTCATATTCTCCGCTGTATTGATTGGCGACTAACTGAGAATCGCGATGGCGTGAATATTCAGATTTTTAACCCATGGGCCAGCCCATGAGCCTGCGATGAGTGCTTAAGTATTCTGCCTCATTGTTTGAAGCATGAAAGCCAATCGGAAGACTGTTAGGATTTCCCGTTAGGAGAGGTGAGCCGTATTCGATTCGGATCCTTGTTTGGATGAAGATCCGTCGGCGTGGAGGACCCAAGTTGAGTTTGGTTCCTCGTTAGTCATGTTTCTAGTGGGTAACTCTACCAAGAAATCCGCAAGTACTTGGGACTTTACGCGTCCTTGGCGATATTCGGTATTCACTCAGTTCGATTGCCCATTTTGAGCCTACGGATTGACTCGGACTATGCAGGATTATCCATGGCGGGAGCGTGGTGAGAACCACTATAGTGTGAGACTGGAAGTATGGTCTTAGTTTTCTTGCGAGGTTATGACAGCGAATGCTAATTTTCCATTAGAGGTATCGAGTTTCGCATCCATAGCGTCTTGCTACGTAAAAGATTGGTTTTGTTAGCGTTCTTCACCATTATCAAGGCATGTGACGCCGTTGCGAAACTGCGCGATAGAGGAAAAGAGGTTCACCTTCCACGGTTTCGCGAGGACTGGTGGAGTGGCCAGGTAATGTTTCAATTGTTGGAAAGCTTTTCACATTGCTCGGACCATTGAACTTCTTGTTTCCTTCAATGTCTAAAGCGGTAGGCACTTATCCGTGGGCCGAGATGAAGCGGTTCAGCAGCGACTCTTCGGTTAGCCTCTGGACTTCGCTTGGTTCTCGGGAGGCCATCTCTATCAGTCGTCGATTTGTTTAGGGTTGGCCTCGATTCGCGATACGTTACGAGGTATCGAGGAATTCTCGATGCCACGAATCTACATTTGCGGGTTGAGTTTCATGTTATGCTGGTTGAGTCGTGCAAAACATTCCTCTAGGTGGGCTATATGATTGTGTTCGTCAAAGAGATTTTCTGAGCATATCATCGATGTATACTTCCATAGTTTTTCGAGTTGCTCGGCAAACATTTTGTTGACGAGTTGCTGATATATTGCACCTGCGTTTTAAGACCGAAGGCATTACCTTGTAGCAATGCGTTCAGCGATCTGTGATGAATGCAGTTTTTCACGATCGTGGGATTCATCATGATCTGATTGTATCGGAAAAGTCCATGAATGAAGCTTGTTTCCAGCGGTTGCCCGACCAGTCGATTCGATGTGTGGGGCGAGGAAGCAATCCTTTGGACGAGGCTTTATTCAGATCCGTGAAATGCGACCTGGACTCGCCACTTGCGTTTTTCTTTTTACCACGACAGGGTTGGCAAGCCAGTCCGGATACCTGACTTCTGTTATCGACCCTACTTTGAGGAGTCTTCGACTTCCTCATTGACTCTTGATGTGCTCAGGTCAGCTTTCGTCTCTTTTGTTTCACGGGTTTGTGAGTTGGAGTGCGATGTTAAGTTAAGTGACCGTTACGCTAATGTCGATTCCGCATATCCTCCGCAGCCAGCGAGCGTACTGAGGTTCTTTTGAGGCATGCGATGAGCTCTGCTTTCATTGGTTCGCGGAGGTTAGCTCCGATCTCGACACACCGTTCCGGGAAAGAATCGTCGAGACAGATTGAGACCACCGTTCGCAGGTTGGTTCAACTTCCCTTCAGGGCCTCAGCTCTTTGGGACTGCCAAAAGGTTTCGGTAGTCGTGAATCGTTTGCCTTTCCGAGAGGTTCGATTTCATAGTTTTCGTTTTAGTTCGGTGGCGAGGTAGATCTGCTGCTCCGTTGACTTAATGTGTATTGTTTCGACCCGAAGGTGTTGGGAACAGGCCATAGGTGGAATGTTGATGGGATGGCTCTCATGGAGTTTAGCCAGGGAGTTCCAACTATGCATTGTAGGATGTTGGACCATTGATCACCAGGAATTCCGTGTTTTGGCGGCAGCTCGGCTTTGACTAGGAGGTTAGTCGAGCGAGGTCATAATTTCTCGAGTCGAATCTGGGCTGGGGTCATCTGTAAGGATGCTTAGATCGGCCCATCCTCGAGGGTGCTTTTGTAGATAATATTGGCGAGCATCGGTGTCGACTAATACCCATGCTACGTCGATATCCTGGATCGTGAGTTATTACGAGAGATCGTTGTGAGTTTTGACCGTGCGGGCCGTTGCTCGATCCTCGAAAGATCTGATGTTGCGGGCTGGCGAAGATGTCATACTGAACCCGATCGATTGGTGGTTTTGAGTTAGAATCCGTCCCCCCTCGCCAGCCAAAGCTGTAGAACCGAAATTCACACCGTCAATTTCGATAAAGATTTGATTCGCGGAGGAAAGCCGTAAACCGACTTTCCTTGAAGATCCAGTTCTCTGCGTTGCCACACGAAATCGATAAAGTAAACAGAAGACAAAAATGGGATTTGAAATATTTGCCGAAGGCGTTTTATTAGATAAAGAAAGCGAGTACAAGGTTCTCCGAAGAAACGAAGAGATTTGCGATTTAAAGAAAAGAGAAAGAGCGGCGCAGCCAAGCGTCTAAGCCTTGCTCCGTAGAACCAAACCACCTAGATTTTTCTAAGCTAGCGGGATGCTCTAAGTCTAATTCACCGGTTTTCGGGATGCCCTTCTCTTACTGCTCTTGCTCTCCTTATATACCCACTTACAGGTGGGTTTGCCTTAGGGTGATGGGCCTCGCCTTTGGGCCCAGCTTATCTCTTCAGGAAATGTTCCATTTTAAACGATCTTCGTAATCATCCTCGAGTTTTCCGCTATCCTTTGGCGACTTGATGTTTATCCGATGTTTGAGAATCGGATGAACCGTCATAGTCTGATTGGGACTGAATTCTGGAAAATCGTAAGTAAGTCACGTGGACTTGTCTTAAGTCGTTAAGCGTTTTATCGATTTCTTCCCGAAATCAATCCCTCAGTTTCTACCGTAAAACATCGAGGATGATTCCAGCGAATCGAAGATGTTTATTCCGTATGATTGTACCAAACTCCACGAGGGCTGATCCGAACAAGCTAAAGGCGAGTCCGGGCAGACGCGATAGGACGAGGCCGGGACGAGACGCGGACCGGCGCCAGGCCCGACCAGCGAGCGACAGATGCGCGGTATAGGCGAGGTAACCACGGCTCCAGTAGCCAGCGTCCAGCGTACAGCCCGGCGCCAGGCGAATGCCGCCCGGCATCAAACCAACCAGCGTCCAGCGTGCGCCGCGCCGGCGAGTACCGCCGGCGCCAGGATAGCCGCGTCAGCGTGCCGCCAGCGCCGAGGCGATTACGCGGCGCCGAACCAACCAGCGTCCAGCGATGCCGCCCGCGCCAGGCGAGTGCCGCCAGCGCCAGCCAACCAGCGTCCAGCGTTACGCCCGGCGCCAAACCAGCCAGTCCAGCGTGCTGCAGCGCAGGCAGCCGGCGCCAGGCAGTGCGCTGGCGCCAGGCCAGCCAGCGTCCGCCCGGCACCAGGCGTTACCCTTGGCATGAGCGAGGTACCGCCAGCGCAAACGAGGATACGCCGGCGCCGGCGAGTATGCCAGCGCCGAGGCAACCAGCGTCATCGTAGCGAGAATACCCAGCGCCAAACCCTTCCAACGTGCCCGTAATAACGCCAGGCCAGCCCAGCGTCCAGCGATGCCGCCCGGCGTATCAAATAACCAGCGTCAGCGTCTTTGCCCGGCGCCAGGCGAAATCACCCTTGGCGCTGGCGAGGTGCGCTAAGCGCCAAACCAGCCAGCGTCCAGCGTCGCGTACCAGGCCGAAGTGCGCCCGGCATAGGCAGCGAATTACCCGCCAGCGCCAGGCGAGTAGCCGCGGCGCTGAAGCGATACGCCCAGCATGGAAAACAGCGTCCGTCCAGCGTGCCGGCGTATAGGCGACCAGCGTGGAGTGCTGCCAGCGCCAGAGCGAGAATGCCGCCCGGTGCCAGACCATCTTACGTCGAGGTTTTCGTTGCTTTCGATCTTTCCCCGCGAAGTACGTTGATGCGGAAATTTTGGGATTTGGAAGGATCTTTGGCGTAGATTTGAGATAAGTTTTGACCCCAACATCGGCTGATGAGGTGGTGGTGTCGATCGATGTTGATTGATTGTAGGAACGAAATTCACACGTCGATTTTAATGAATAATAATGAAGGAAAGCAATGAAAACCTTACTTCCTTGAGGTCCGAATTCTCTGCGAGAAACCCGGCGACAAGTGACCAAATAAATCACGGAAAAGGTTTGTTAAGAGTTGGGACTGAACCTTAAGAAAGGCTGCCTCATACCCCTTTGAGGACCAAGTCAGAGCGTAGTTCAGTTAGAAAGAATTGAACAAGAATCCCGAACCGCCTGGGCGATTCGTCTGGCGTGGAGTCATAGACAGGCATGTCGAGAATAATGCCTAGGGTTTCTAAGTGCGAGCTGCGTAAAAAGAATTGTCCGATCCTTCGAGGAAGCGAGA
>JAEACV010000895.1:0-18051 GCA_016432835.1 Brassica nigra
GTTGCCGCCAGACTTTTTTACTCCCGATGCGTCGCCGTTACGTCGTGCTGGTCGGATCGGTGGTTTATCTTGAGAAGTCGAGGCTAATACGCTGCGGCGGTGGACTCGGAAGGCTGTCGCCGTCTTGAATCGTTACTGTTGGATGATTGGATCATCTTTCTTAACCGAGTCCTCGGGAATGTTGTGTGATTCCTTTGCTCGTTTGGGTTGGCGAAATTCCGATCTTTTAGCAGTTGAACTTCGGCGAGATATGAGTCTTGATTGTTTCTGTACCCCATATGGCTGCGGTTCGGTTGGAGTCGAAAACTTGATCTTAGAATGATATGTGGATGGTACTGCCTTCATGGAGTTGATCGAGGGTTCCCATGATGGCGTTGTAGATGGACGGTTTATCATTCTTGCAAACTGCGATCTTCCTTTACTTGCCGGGAGTTTAATTCTCGAGGGTCATAGTAGTGGCGCCGAAACCCGTCGAAGGTTTTGGCTGGGGGCTGACTTCCCCAAGTGGGATCTTCATCCTGTAGAGGGTGTCGCGGAAGATGGCGTTGACCGTGCTTCTGTATCGATGAGAATCGGGGCGACTTGGAGATCACTGATGACCAGTCGATTACCAAGGATCGCTGATGAGGTTTTGCGATTCGGCGTCTCTGTTCCTCGGCGTCGTGTGGTTAGGAACATGGCTGTCACAGGAACCAGTTGGAACTTGTCTCGACTTTTAAGCCCGTAGGCTTTTATCGGCCGAGGTGAGAGTCTTGGTAGACGTGATCCTCCGATGATCATGTTTACCCTCTGTGACAGCTGTTGTTCCCAGTGCGTCCCTGTCTTCTTCCGTGTTTTCCCGATTGATTTTTGGTTCGCGCGGTCCTCGAAGGCAGTTTTGTTGGTCTTTAGGCGGTCGAGTCGAGGGCAGGTCCTTTACACTCTTGACCTTTGATAGTTAGCGGTGAGGAGTTTTGCGGCCGAGCGGGCGCGAGAACCTTGCGGTTAGCGGTGGAGTGACCTCTGGTTTGAGGAACTTCGCGGTAGGAGTTATCCTTGTACTGGTTCCTGGTCAGGTGTTTCGGGAGGTTCTGCCTTGCTCGAGTTGATAGCGTAGTTATGCTGCCTTAGGCGTCTTCCGCCGTGATGGGCGTTTTGTCGTTATGAGAGGTTTTCTTTTGAGGATGTTTTGTGGTCCGTGCTTGAAGCTTCATCTCTTCTTCCATGATGATGAAGTCCGTTGCCTTGTGGAAGTATCTGGATTGTCCGGCTTTTCGATGGTAGTATCAACTTTGAACCCGACTTGTACCAGAGAGTTTTCCTCCAGGGCGTCGAATGCGACGATTGTCGCTGATGCATTACTCAGCCATCACCAGTTTGAACCGCATGAAGTCAGCGGAGTGACTTCGTCTTCCTTCAGGCTAGACTCCATAGATCCCGTCGGACGTTTCTGTCCATGAACATGGTATTGTTTGAAAATGCGAGGCCGGTTGGCGGAAGCTTCGATGGAGTTCCTTTGAGCCCGGAGAACCACTTTCGGCGCAGCACGAGTGCTCGGCGAAGAAGACAATGACCTGCGTCTCGTTTGCGCTCGGAGTTTACCTACCCATTCGCGATCTGGGAAAGACTGCGGAGGTGCGACTTAGGATCCGTCGTACCATCATGGGCGGGTTTTGATCTTTCTGGAGTGCGAGATCGTGTTTCCGTGATCCAGGCGGTGAATGCGTTTTCCGTGCTTCCTCGAGAAGTCTATCAATCTCGGGGGAACTAATTCGCTGATGGATTCGCGATTTCACGCTTTCCGCCGGGTACGGTCTTTTGAGAGATTAGCGGAGATCATGGATCTCCTATTGCTACGGCGTTCCTCGAGCTTGTCGGCTGGTCGCGATAGATCCGAGTTTGATCTTCGCGAGTTCTTCTTCTTCTCTCAACCGTAGAGTTCTTCTTCCTCTTCATGTCATGAAGGATACGTCTGCCGGCGGACTAACCCGGTTCTCTGGGGTGGATGTCAGCGTCAATCGGAAGGATCCGATTGGCTGATATCTGAGATTGATCTTTCGGCGTCGCTTTCCTTGTTTCCGTCGCCGGGGTGGAAGGTTAAGTCGTTTGCTGTCACTTCGACCGTTTCACCGGTGGGCTCTTTGGGCATCTTTTTCACCGTGCCGGGAGATTGAAGTCAGTCTTCTGTGGCGTGCCTTGGTGGATCCAGGCGGCAACTTGCTCCTCGCAGTTAAAGGTGTCGACCTGTTTTGCGGCGAGGTTATCAGCTTGTCTGTTGTTCGCGTGCAGGCGGTGCTGATTCCTTCATCTGCCTGCGCCTCAGTGTTTGCATCAGCGGTGACTGCGGGCGCATCTCCAGCTGGAGTCTTCTCAGCGTTGGCGTCGGCGGGTGTTACGTCTGGCTTTGATCTTTGGTGGCGTCGGTAGACATGATCGGCGTCGCGCGGTTCGAGATAGATAGATCAACCACCCTCCTTCCCAGCGTAAACTGGTAGGAACGAAATTCGCACCGTCAATTTCGATAAAGATTTGTGGAGGAAACCGAGTTAACCGATCTTCCAGAAGGTCGGATATCTGCGGGGCGCACCGAAACAATCAATAGAGATAAAAGTTGCGAAAATAGAAATCGTAAAAGTTGGCGGAAAAAGATCTTATTTCTGAATTGGCGTTTTGGTGAACGGTAAAGTAAGCTACAAGAGCTGTCGAAGGTCAGTAGTCAGGCCGCCTAAGTAACTGGTTAATTAGCGGCTAATTAATGAAAGCAGAAAGAAGCTAAGCGCTCTAAGTGCTAAGTTCTGGAAGTTTTGTGATCTGGTTTGCTTCTTGCTCAAAGCTCTTCTTATATACTCCCTTAAAAGGCGATTATCCTCTGTTTGGAATCGGGCTTTTTCATTTTCGTCCATCTTACGTTTTATCGGAAACTTGACATTAATCTTGGAAAACTTGACATTTATCTTCTGGAAACTTGACATTTATCTTACGGAAACTTGACATTTATCTCTTATGTGAGGATAAAGATAAGCGTCATAGTTATCCTTCTTCGGAAAATCGTAAGTGGGCGTTTGGCCACGTTGGGCGTTTAAGAAGCGTTTTGGTTTTGAAAGGGCGGTCTTTGAAGGTTTCGGTGTTTCGAAGGAACCTCAATTCCTTGTTTAGTCGAGAAAGTGGTGTTCAGAATAACGTGATCGTACCAAACTTGCGTAGATTGATCCGAACAAGCCAAGATGGGATCGAGCCGTGATAGGACCGAGACCAGGGCGAGGGCATGGACCGGCGCCAGGCCGTGACGATTACGCCCGTATAGGCGATGCCGTAGCGCCCGGCATCAGGCGGCCAGCGTCCACGTGATACCTTGAGCCAGGCGGCCAGCGTAGGCGAATACCACAGCGCCGGGCCAGTGCGCTGGCGTGGAGCGGAGTGCACCCGGTATGAGCCGACCAGTGGCCAGTGCGCGGCGCCGGAGAAGCTGTAGCGTCCGTGTGCGGCATCGAGCCAGGAATACCGCCCGGTGCCAGGCCCGGTATGCGGGTGCGCTGGCGCCCAGGCAGATGCCGCCATCCAGAGCCAGCGTCCGATGTGCCGCCCGGCGCCAGAGCGGCCCGCGTATTGGTGCCGCGGTGCCAGGCGGCCGATCCGGCGATGCAGCGGCCAGGCGGCTTTCGGCGTGGCGATGCTCTTGCGGTGCCAGGCCATCTTGCGTCGTGAGTTTTTTCGTTGTTCGATCTTTCCCCGTTAGTCGTTTGCGGAAATCTTTGAGTTTGGAAGGTCTTTAGCCGTGGATTTCGAGATAATCGTTTCTAATCAATGAGATTTCCTCGAGTATCGGAGTTTGAGATGGACTTGGATTTGTAGATTTTCGTCGTCAGGATTGAGCAATGTGGCTTCGAGCTTTAGATGTGTTAAAGATCTTTTAAACAATCAGGAAAGGCTTTGGAAGAACTATTGTAGATCTCGGACGATCGGGACATGGGTTTTAAGGAACCAAGATGCTGCCATTGCCGAGATTATGAGATGATTGCCGCGGATGGTAGCGGAGACCCTTGCCTCTGGTGCCAGGCGAGGCGGACGAGCCTTCCGTGAGTTTTATCGGCGGCGACCCGTTTCTTGGCTTTGATGCGTCCCTTGGCTTTTTTTCGAGGATTTTTGGTGGCGATTTCGTCATTGATCGATTTTGATCCCAACACCAAATACCACAGTAGTCGCTCAAGTTGACTCAACGACGGGACCGTCTCGAACCCCTCAGACCTTACCAAGCGGTCACGAGTACCGGGGTCAAAGGTCACGACCGTCGAATGCAAAACCACGTATCGCCAGTTCCTTTCCGCGCTTCGGTATGGCGAGTTCAAGATCCCTCCCCAAACCAAAACTTAAAGCGGCTGGAGCGGAACAAGGATATGAAGAACCAGCGGAAACCACAGGGAAAACCACGTTCAACCGATCAACGACCGAAAGACGTAGAACAGGCTCCCGAAACCAGGGCGATGGCGAGAACAGCCTTACTCGACGGAATCGAGAGTCATCGCGTCAGCGGGTTCATCGCCCGAAGAAAGTGGCGATGAAACCTCTCGAACCGATGGACCTGCGGATGTTCCTCGAAAGGTGGCTCAACAATCAGCGAGTCGCCCGGACCCTCAGACCTACGATTCGTATGGCGCCAGACGAGCATAGCGAGCATCGACTCATGAGCCTCCATCGGAACAACCAAGCGTGCGCTCATCATTGATTTGCGAGAACAGCTCAATGCCTGAATAGGCGACTTGCATAAGGCGGCGATGGCAAAGGTCAGGAAACCGAGGGCAAGTAATGACCTCCGAGCCACACTTCTCATAAAGCACAAACAAGGCCACGGATAAAGTGATCATGGGAGGTTCACCGCCTTGTGGAGACTTCGGTTCGATATGTCAAGATCACCGTCGGCGGCGATGACTTCTAGCGTTTGGCCCGAAACCACCAGCGATCCCTCAATTTCTTTCGTCCGACGATCTACTTTCGGGTATGCCTTCCTCTAGATCCCCTTCTCATTGTCTCGCTGTTGATAAGTATGGCGTTACAAAGGTGCTTTCGTTGATCACGGAATCTCAGTCGATATCTTTTAGCGAGACTCGTGAAAATGGGGATCGATCTGAATGAAAAACCATCTTCGAACCACGGCGGGCTTGATGGATCTTCGAAGTAATCTTGGGAGCGATCGCCTCTCGTTCCGCATGGAGTCACCTGAATGGTCAAATTTTTAAGCTCCAAGGCCCCAGCGTGATACTCGGAACTCCTTGGCTGCACTCTATCGCGGCAATCGCATCAAGTATCATCAGTCGTCAAATTCGGGAATCGGCGGCACAGTCAAGGCGTTGAAAGGAAACCAACAAGCTGCAAAGGGATCTTCTAATCATCACCGCAAAGGTACATCGTCGTTGGAGCCTAAACACCGGTATCAGCGGCTTCGAATACTAGCAAAATTCGTGCGAGCGAAGCCGACTAATGAATAAACAGAAATCCGGAGCGAATAGATGATGAACACCACTTTCACTTTCGTTACTTTCTCAATATAAGCGACCAGCAGTTCAAAAAAAACACGGTAGATGCACTACGGTAACCACTCGTCCGAGTAAATCGCCTTCGACCACTTTTACTCGGGCCCAGCGAACTCTGAGAGGCTTGATCCTCGAATCGTAGGCATCCCCTACGAGGTCCAGCCCCAACAAAACAGTTCAAACTTTTTTTATATGACTCGTTTCGCCTCTGGCTCACCGGCAGATGACAAGCGGCCATATCTCCCAAACAAACAATCTAGCATCCTTACGCGCAAAAGCGAAGCGAGCACTCACTAACAAATCGGTTATATCCTGATCAGATATCGACCAAAAGAACATAAATCTCGCGTCACCTGTGTATTATGAGATCGGCGAAATTTTTGGCCATATCGCAAACCGAAGAACAATGAGTTGGCCGACCCAAGCTCTCGATTACTGTGGCGTCAAAAACCTTTCCTCGGGAACTTAAACACTCTCCTAACAGTGGAAATTCCTCGTCTTTGTTTATTTTAACTAACTTCTCACGAGTAGTTTCTATAAGTAAAGAACATGGGATCACGAGTGAAAATAACCATCTACGGACAAGTAGCTTTCGGATTATAATATTCGAAGACATTCTAAGTTTAAAGGAAACAACTTACTGAAATTCTCTGAATATAAGTTAAGTCTTACAATAAGGCTAATTCAAGCGAAACCAGCAAAGATCTAAACAACATACAAAAGGCTTCAACAAAGCGGAACAACAATAGTAACCGAGGAGAAACCAAGTCGATCACTCCTTAGTGGCGGGATCGGCTCCTGATCACTATTGTCAGGAGAAGGGTGAGGCGCACAATGCGTAGAAACCTGCAACTCCACGTCCTCGCCCATAGCCATGGCCTTATCGCTGTCAGAAGACCTTTCCCATGGCTGGAATCAAAGCCGAGATCTCTTCTTCCTCTTCCATGTTATCGAGGCGGCGGCGTTGCTATCTTTCCCGTTCTCTGGAAAAGCCCTTACCAGACCAACCGGCCGGGACTCCCCGCTACCACCCGGCGTCTCTCGAGGGCATGCTCAGAAGGTCTGAAGAAGCCGGCGGCAGCGTCAATGACCTACATTGGAACCGTGCAGATTGGCGTGCGGCGGAGTCTCGCTTCTGAAGGCCTCGGCCGATAAGGTGGCTAGGGCTCCTCGTTCGAAGGAGGATTCAAAGCGAGAGGACACAAAGCCTTAGCCAGAACAGCCTCGGAGATCTCGGGACAAATCTCCTTAGCCCGAAGCCAACTCCTCTTCTTGGGCCTTGAAGAAATCGATCCTCTCTTTAGGGATGGCCTCTCCACTATCCCTTGAGCAGCTGCAGGCATTTCCCGTCGAAAGCGATTATAAAGGCATCGGTAGTCATTGCTCATCAAAGCGTTTTTACCCAGCCGGGAACTGGTCGAAATGAGTCTTGGCCTTGGCAACCATAGCGGCATGGACTCTTGCTCGTTAGTGACCTCGTAAGCAGCGGGACTCCCTCGAAGCGAGCAATCTCGAGCATGCTCCTCAGCGATCTCAGTTTTCTCTTGCTTTCGGCTGATCTCTCTCCTTTCGTAGCCTCTCGGCCAAAATCCTCGAAGCCTTCAACTTGCTCGCCAATATCCTCGGCATGCATCGATGAAATCTCCGACGCGACGAGTGGCTTCATCCCTCTCAACTTCAGCTTTCGAGAGAATCCTCCAGCACAGCAATGCGCTCCGTCCCCGGCCTGCCTCCTCTGAGCTTTCCCCAAACTCATACGGCGCTTGAGCTGTCGTATTTCATGACTCAAAGGCGTCCACACAGTCGTCAGCCTGCAAAGAAAATAAAAAGAATCAGTGCACGAATCAAAGCTGATGCGACATGGCGAAAATAGCGATGGGGCGAGCAACTTCTTTGCCTTTGGCGAGCGGCGTCGAGATGAAACCGGAAAAACAGGTCATCATCAGGCAAAGGGCCCTCGGCGCAAGGCTCGAGCGGTCATCTTCACGATCGACCTCTTGGAAGATTTGCGCCTCGACCTCGGATTAACCGTCTTCTTCTTCCTCTTTTTTCTTGGCGGGGTTATGGAGAGCGCCTTCCTGACCAGTTATCGGAGTTTCCTGCGGCATTACTCCTGCACCCTGTCCAGAGATCGTGTCGAGCCCTCTCTGGGAGGAAGGTTATCATCTGCTTCGTCCCTAGGTTGCGGGACATCCTCATGCGGAAGCCGCCTTCTTCTCGGCAGACTTCTTCTTGCTCTTCTTCTTCTTTTTTGCGGGAACATCAGGAAGATCCCCGCTATGGCGTCGAGCTTCGCCAGATTGGTCTCGAGATCACTATCCGAGACCTCTTCCTACCCTGCCCACTAGAGCAGGCGCCCGGCGTCGGTAGGCAAGGGCAACAGGCTGATCCTCGCGAGCAGATGGAAAGTCCGTCTAATTTAAACCCGTCAAAGACCTTCATTAGCCCACTTGCTGGCAAGGGACCCTCCGGCTAAGCTTCGATAATCGAAGAAGGTCTGGCAGATCCCTCATCTTCAATGCTCGGGTAATCTCTTGCTGTTACGCTTTGGTGAACAAGGCGATCTCTTCTTCCCTTTTCGATCTGGGCAAGGCTTTGAATCCCAATCACCTGCGGGCATACAACATCAGGCGATATTAAATCCGCGAGGCGGCGGCGATTCAAAAAAAAAAAAACAGGGCACTTACCTCTGCGTCGATGCGCTGCGAGAGACCTACGAATCTGAGCCTCACTTATATCAGGCCAATTCGAATGCCAAGCTCGGCCAGTGCTTTCGTCGTTGTCAAAAGAATTTACCGGAACTCCGTGAAATATGGATGATTAGCGGCGAGGCGAGAGAAAAGGTTAGAAAATTTGCAATAAATATAAGATCGAGTAGCGGTTGTCTACCATGCGCCAATTCCAAAAAACCCTGTACTTTCGTCATCGGCGGATCGACAAAGCGTGCTTCGTCGGACTTAGCAGTACCAGCGCTGCCAGTCAGTGGTCTTGACAGAAAGACCGGTGATTATGTTGTAGTTGGTCTCATCTTCACCGGTAAAGACGGACTCGGTGCAGTCAGCGGCGTCAGCTCCTCGAGCTGAGGACACAGCGATAAGCCGATCTCCACAGCCACCAAACCAACAGCGCGCCGTAAGCGAAGCGACCCATTCACCATCTGACTAATGTACGTCCGCGGCGAAGCGTAGGGCGTAATCGAAGTATATCCGGGAACGAGCTTTGTTCTCTGGAAATAAGACTTCGTACATGCACTGATATCCGATCGAGGTGACCAAGGCCGTTGTCCCTCGGTCGGAATCAGATATGTCACTCCTTAGCGTCACGGTATAGAGAAGCTTTCCGCGCTCTCGACCGTCGGCCTAATCGGCACCACGTTCCCACGACTGTCGAGTCGAGCGCGCGGTTGCTCCTGCGAAATCTCAGGACCTCTCGAAGGCGCCGTCCCGAGAAGGCGAGATGGACACAGGAAGAATATCTCTCTCTTCTTGTCTCGCCTCGGCAGGTTCGGGACGAGCAGGATTACGCTGAGTCATTCTGCGCCTGCGCTTCGGGATGCGTTATTGGCCTCGGATCATTCATCATCTCAGCCGCATCCCCTCCGTCTTCCCCATTAAGTCCCTCGCCCAGCGTCAACAACGAGAAGCCTCTGCAAAAGATCGAGACCAGACATGTCTCTTAGCGCTTCCCGGTGAACCAGATCAAACTCCTCTAGGGGTTCGTTGGTCGTCGCATCCCTAGTGGGACTCAGAACCACCACAATATCTTTTCCCTTTTCCTCTCGTGATAACCTCTTCCGCGGGCACATATTGCCGAAAAGTATATATTCTACAAATAAAGCTAGAGAGTAGAGAAGGGAGAAAGTACCTGTAGCGGCAAAGTGAAGATAATGAAGAGGAGGTCTTGAATTTATAGAAGTGAGGATGATTCCCGGGCGTCATAAGTGAATTCTTGGGACCTGGTGGAGCTTTCCTTCTAGCGACCTCTCGACTTCGATTTAAATGGGCGAGGATTCTCGAAGGTACCCATTCCTCGAGACTGTTAGTCTCCCCGATAGATCGGATCCCATAACTAATTTATCACCAAGTGAGCGACTCTCGGCGAACTACCTCGTGGGGATTCACATCAGTTCGATTCCCCATAGCAAACCTTGATGTGCCCGGCACGCGGGTCAGTACATGGAATCAGCTCAGTATGGAGATCAGGACGATCAGCTCATTTCAGCGAGGTTCACCCATCCTACTGTACTGATCTGACTGACGGGCAGTACCACATGTCCCGACCATCGTATTGCTGACCATTACCGCCGGACAAGCATCAGATACAATGAATCTGGAAAGGTGTAAAGGGTCTTCTTGGCTGGTCTTCATCAGATTTCATGCATTGACTCATTAATAATATTCTAGTAAATCTTTCTATTTTCTATGCATTTTTTTCCCCACAAATGTATTTATTTATTTGACTACAAAGTACTATAAATATGTAGTCCCATCTATGAATAAAACTAAAGAAGATTATTTTGGTGTTTGTTTTCGTTTCTTCTCTGAGTGAGAAAGAGTTCTTAAGCTAGTTCATTGGTGTGAACCGGCTTGTTGATTTGGTGGTCAGCCAATTCATCTTTGTGTTGTTTGGTGGTTAGCCAGGCGCCTACAATTCTTAGGTGGTCAGCCTTAGATTGTGGGTATATCAAGAGCCATTCGGATCTCTTGGCGATCCTTTCTATCCATTTCAGATCCAGAAGTGCCATTTGCCTTCTCGGATCATATCCAACACCCGGCTAAAGTGATCCTTCCCGATTTGGGGCTCTTCATTTGGTATCAGAGCCACTTTGGCTGGTTTGTTTTCATTTAATCTTTTCATCTTTCCATCTTCTTCATCCATCTCTTACCTTTCATCTTCTTTTCTTTATTAACAAAAAAAGAGAGAGATGTTGTTGCTTTCAAGTTTTAAATCCTTCCTAGTCAACTGTGTTGAAAATTTCGTGTTCAAGTTTTTTTTTTCTTTGGAAAGCAAGATTTGAGGACAAATCTTTTTGAAAGAGGAAGGGAATGATGTGCCCCAGCACACGGGTCAGTACATGGAATCAGCTCAGTATGGGGATCAGGACGATCAGCTCATTTCAACCGAGGTTCACCCATCCGACTGTACCGATCAGTGACCGAGCCATTACCACATGTCCGACCATCGTACTGCTGACCCTTACCGCCGGACAAGCATCAGATACAATGAATCTGGACAGGAGTAGCCGAAGGGTTTTCTTGGCTGGTCTTCATCAGATTTCGTGCATTAAGTCATTAATAATATTCTAGTCAATGTTTCTATTTTCTATGCATTGTTTTCCCCACAAATGTATTTATTTATTTGACTACAAAGTACTATAAATATGTAGTCCCATCTGAATAAAACTGAAGAAGATTATTTTGGTGTTTGTTTTCGTTTCTTCTCTGAGTTAGAGCTAGTTCATTGCTAATTGTGTGAACCGGCTTGTTGATTTGGTGGTCAGCCAATTCATCTTTTTGTGTTGTTTGGTGGTTAGCCAGCGCACTACAACCGTTCTTAGGTGGTCAGCCTTAGATCGTGGGTATATCAAGAGCCATTCCGGATCTCTTGACAATCCTTTCTATCCATTGCAGTTCCAGAAGTGCCATTTGCCTTCTCGGATCATATCAACACCGGCTAAAGTGATCCTTCCGATTTTGGGTCTATCAAACCTATTCCAGAAAAAGATCAAACCGAACAAAGGCCTGATCCAATCAGCCCACCATTCTCAACCCGGATTCAGTGAGCAAAGCGACGTTCATTCAGATTAGGCCTTTTGTCCTCCGAGCTAAGTCACCAAATTCATTAAAGATCAATCACTTTCGATTCGTCAATGGGCGGGGGGACTTCTGTTGGGGATGGATTATACCCATCCACAAAGCCCAACAAACAAAGGCCCAACCTAGCAAGCGGACAGTCGTAAACCGAGGAGCTAACACTTTCGGCTCATGGCTCGACTCTAGACCACTTTTAGCGAGCAGAAGACCTTGAGGGCGATCGACTCAACATCTCGAGACAAGTATTAGGCTTCGTTAGGCCCGACAGGCCGAAAGGCCCAATCAGTCAGGCGGTGAGCTAGGTCAAGTCATATCCGGACAGAGGCTATAAAGGAGAGCAAAGGAGAAGTTGAAACCTAGAAGACTGATACTTGGCGGCTAGATTAGGGTTTCTTGTTGTACTTTCTATATTGCGTTTCTGTATTTCCTCGGTTAAAGCTCTCGAGCACCGGCCCCATAACACTTTCTCCACCTTTGTAATCTCTTTATCTCTTTTCTAATAAGCGCCTCATTCGACCCATTCCGAGTTGCTTTCACTTTCTTGACCAAACTCACCTCAAACAGTCTCTACAATTTTTTAAAGAACAAGAGCAATGGGCCGAATCTGCGAGCATCTTCAAATGCAAGCTCCTTAGGAAGCTTTCTCACCATTTTGTTAAAGCTTGCCAGCTGCTCGCACTAATGGGATCCATGAGGCGTCTAGATGGAATCGGATAGGAACCTTAGGAACATAAATTCGCACTGGTGGAGTTTCAGCAGGTTCGTCGGGAGCAGTTGTTCTACAGGCGACAAGGTGCTCTGTTCTCTCTTCTGCGCCTAAAGAAGTCTCAGAAAACGGGTTCTCCGTTTCTTTTTCATCAGATTTCTCAAATCTCAACTCTGTTGCATTACAGTGCTCACTCCTAGGAATGATCACACTCTTTCCCCGAAGAGTTTCTTGCTGCCTCTTAACAGTTTCAGCAGTTTGAGCAAGCTGAACATCAATCCTCTTTATGTGGTTGCTCACAGTATCATATTTTGTATTCAGCTTAGTGAACATGTTGTCCATCCTAGAGTTGATATCTGTAGTAACCTGATTCAGTTCCTTGACCTGAATTTGCTGGCTCTGGAGCATATGTTGCATCATGATGTTGAGGTTTTTCAACTCATCTTGTAGAGCACTCGGCTCGAACAACTAGCTGGTTGCTCTGCGGATTCTGCTGGTTGCTATGTGGATTCTGAGCCGAACCGGTTCTGTGCCTGGCTAAAACAAAGGTTTACCCTAAAAGTTCTGTGGGAAGCCTTGCTGATTGTTCTGCACATACCCTTGTCCGTTGATGTAGCTGATCTCTTGCTGATCGTTCCCTTTCTTTTCAGCCTCGGGAGAAACCTCTTTAGTGTTCTGCATCTGCTCAGTCGTAGCTCCTCCATGATGAAGACTTGCCTGTGGTTCTTCTTAAGCAACTGATCAACCTTGGCGTCAACTTGATATACCATAGATTTTACCTGTTTATACCCATGGTATATGAGTGTTTTACTACTATTATCTATGTTTTGGAGTCTATAGGTATGTTTTCAGGTTCAGAAGCATTTTGGAGAAAAGTGATGTTTTAGGTGCCTTTTTTAAAGAAGAAGTTCATCCGTGATCAAGACCAGAGGACACTAAGATTACACATCGATCGATGCACTCTGTCTATCGATCGATACACATCTTGAAGGGCGATACATCGAGACCATAATCGATCGATGTACACCTTACTATCGATCGATCTTGAGGCAGAAAGACAAGTTGGACCTGGCGAACTTGAAGCCCAAGAATATCACATTTTACAAGAATGCCCTGGCGAGTTTTTTAACCTAATGAACTCATATTTATATGTGCTAAGTGTTTGAGAGATATAAGTTTTCATAAGTTTTTAATAGTTTCTAAGTTTTAGAGGTTTTCACCTCCTTCTTCTTCTACTCATTTCTTTTACTGTTTTCACTACTTTGCAAGTTCTTAATAAAGTTCTATTCAGTTCTTTATTTGTTCTTCTTAACAAAGGTTATAAGATTCTAGATATAGAGGAGAGATCCAAAGATATTTGTGATTGGGACCTAAGTGTTCACCCTCAATAGATATGAATTCCTATTATTACCTTGTTGCTATGAACTACCTAGCCATGTCGAGTAGATTCATTCGTTAGATTTAGGGTTTAAATAGGATATGAGGGCTTAGCCCCAGCCTATAATTGCTATAGCTGTGATATTTATTGTTAGGATTGTTCACTAATTTTACATGCAATACGATAACATCCTAAACATGCTATGACCCTCTTGAGATATCACAAGCTGATCTAAGATCTTGGTGAGCATTGTATCAAGCCCATAAAGCCTGCTTAGAGCCGTATCGATCGATACTCCTATAGAATGTCGATCGGCGTAGGAAGATCGGTCGATATTCTATCGAACCATCGATCGATGCTGTCAGAATAGCTGACCGCAAACATCATTTAGCATCTAAGTAATAGATGGTCTAAATAATCTTGAGTGATGGATTCATTTAATAAGTGTTGAGCTCTGTCATATCATGCAAGCAACTTGTTAGCCTTTATAGTATTTATAATCACAAATTCCTGAATACCTACCACTGAATCTAACTACTTTTCTTTATTGTTTTAAAACCAAATCCTTTCAACTGAGTAATCTTAACATTACTTAGCAAACACTGGTTACCTTTAAACCATTTTCAACCTAGCATAGTCACTAAGATTTCATCTTATTTGTACACTAGCTCTGTGGATTGATCCTAAGTACTACAACTGAACCTCTTATTTGAGAGAGTAAAGTCACTCCTTAGGGTAATTTGAGTGATATCAAATTTGGCACCGTTGGGAGCTTTGATACAATAGGATTTAATCTGATTAGGTCTAGGTTATTTTATTTTATTTTAATTTGTTTTCGACACACAAATTTTTTTCTTGTCTTTTCAATACATGCCAGCATACCGAAGCAACAAGGAATCTCAACTTTTGTTCTCAGAAGACCACCTAGCTGGAGCGTTCAATCCGGAAGGAAATCCGTTCGCGTCGATCGACACCATCAAGTGCACGTTGACCGATACCGGCGCACCCACTGCCGACCGAGACACCGTCTTAGTGACCGATACTCGCACCTTCCGTCGACCGACACTACTTCACCGTCGACCAGCACCTTTCATCCGACATCGATAAATACACATATCGTATATCGATCGATACTGTTCATGCGAGTCATGGTTCGCTATTATTCTCATCGAGATGAGAATGGAGACTTGCGTGACCAAGAAGGTCACCTTAAGTAATGAAGCGGTCAGAAACTCAATGCTCAGAATGAAGTAATCCACGAGCCGAAACTGCACCCTACAGGAGCTGTTCAGCTGTAGAAGAGGCTGCTCGAACACTAGTGACTACAACCGTCCAGATCAGTTCTACACCAACAGATCAGCCATTAGTCCCCTGCTATTGGAGATTCGAGCTCAAGCCGCATGATGCCTACACCCTTGGGACAGACACCTACTATGGGCTGTCAATGAGCATCCCATGGACCATCTGGAGGTTTGAGGATCTCATATCTGCTATCAAAGCCAATGGAGTCCTGTGGACTACCTTCTCTGTAAGCTCTTCAAACACTCTTTATCACGGAGCTTTACGGTGGCTTAAGCAGCTACCACCAGGATCTCTTACATCCAGGTGACATCATAAACACATTTTCGTAACTTCTTTGATGATCTTGGCGAAGAACAGGAGGAAAATTGCCACATTCAACGGGGAGCACGGAGAGTCATTCAAGGATACGGATCAGATTCAAGTCTTACCGGACTGTCCACACCATGGATTCAACAAGGTTGCTGCACTTTCTTGAAGACATCGCACTGAAATATCAGATGGCTCTGGACACTCGCAGTGAAACAACTTCACCACAAGGAATCCTGAAGTTGCTGTGAAGCTAATAGACAACCTAGCATCCAGCAACAACACGAAGAACATTGTAAGAGCAAGATCTGCAGCGTTCCTTGGAAAGAACAGATAAATGAGTACAAGCTACCTTGACAATGTTGAAATTGCTAAACAAGCAAATCTGCTCAGTGGAGGTGCGAAGCGATGAAGAAGATGACTACATAGAAGCGGTCAACGGATTAGTGGAACTGGATTTCAGGAGATCTAGAGCGAGGAAAAAAACCAGCGGAGACAAGAGGAAACTTCAACAGCAGCAACCCAACAACAACAGGAATTATGGAAACTCATCTTACATAAAGCCACCCACCAACCCGGAAGGAAAGCTAGAAGACATGCTCAGCAAAGTTCTTGAAAGCCAGCAGCAGTTAGAGGTGAACTTCAATGGAAAGATCGTATTTATCACACCACTTTGAACACAAGGTTGATGCTTTGAGTACCCATGTGAAGAAACTAGAGACTCGGGTGATTGAGACGGAGAAATTGTTAAAAAGCAGCTTTAGGAAAAGGGACTGGTGATATACCATGGATTTTACCGTTTTACCCATGGTATATGAGTGTTTTACTACTATTATCTATGTTTTGGAGTATTAGGTATGTTTTCAGGTTGAAGCATTTTGGAGAAAAGTGATGTTTTAGGTGCCTTTTGGAGCTAAAGAAGAGTTCACCGAGATCAAGACCAGAGTCGACACGAGATTACACATCGATCGATGCACTCTCTGTCGAATCGAAACACACATATAGCGAAGAGCGATACATGAGACCATAATCGTCGATGCACCTGTCTTATCGATCGATCTGAAGTGACTGAAAGACAAGTTGGACCTGGCGAACTTGAAGTCCGAGGATATCACATTTACAAACCGGCCGAGTTTTTAACCTAATGAACTCATATATTTATATGCCTAAGTGTTTTAGCATTAAAAACAAGCTTTTACAATTCAATTTTACAAGCCTTTTCTACAATATAAGTTTTATTCAAGTTTCTTCATACTACTTATTTCTTTCAGTTGTTTATTTGTTAACAAAGGTTATAGAATTCTAGACTAAGGAGACATCCAAAGATATTTGTGATTGGAACCTAAGTGTTCACCCTCTAATAGGTCTTTGAACTTCTATTATTACCTTGTTCTATGAACTACTTAGCCATGTATGAGTAGATTCATTTGTTAGATTTAGGGTTTAAATAGGATATGAGTTAGCCCCAGCCTATAATTGCTATAATTGAGATATTTATTGTTAGGATTGTTCACTAATGCTTTTCAGCTTAGCTACCTAGAACATGAACTAGGATTGCATTGTTCATTACATGCAATACGACAACATCTAAACATGTTATGACCCTCTTGAGATATCGCGGCTGATCTAAGATCATGATGAGCATTGTATCAACTTCGATATAAAAGCTTGCTTAGAGCCATATCGTCGATACTCTATAGAGTGTCGAACAGCGTAGCTAGAGGTGTATCGGTCGATATTCTTATCAAACTATCGGCGATACCATCGTGAGTAGCCGACCGCAACACCATTTAGCATCTAAGTAATAGATGGTCTAAATAATCACGAGCTGATGGATTCATTTAATAAGTGTTGAGCTCGACATATCATGCAAGCAACTTGTTAGCCTTTATAGTATTTATAATCCTTAATTCATGAATACTTTTAATCTAACTACTTATCTTTACTATTTTCAAAACCAAATCCTTTGGTGAGTAATCTTATCCTTACTCAAGCAAACCTGCAATTTACTTTAAACTATTTTCAACCTAGCATAGTCATTAAGATTGCATCTTATTTGTACAGCTCTGTGGATTCGATCCTAAATACTACCTGTTGAACCTCTTATTTAAAGAGTAAAGTCACTCCTTAGGGTAATTTGAGTGATATCAAATTTGAAGCCGTTGCGGTGACTTTGATACAATAGGATCTAATCTGATTAGGTCTAGGTTATTTCTACCGACACTACTTCCGTCGACCGACACTACTTCCGTCGACCGACACTACTTCCGTCGACCGACATCTTTCATCCGACATGGATCGATACCCTAACCGTATATCAATCGATACTACTCCAGCGAGTCATGGTTGCGCCTATTATTCTCACGAGATGAGAATGGAGACTTGCATGACCAAGAAGATCACCTTCCGTAATGAAGCGGGTCAGAAACTCAGCATTTCGGAATAAGTAATCCCTGAGCCAGAAACTGCACCTGAGGCTGTTCAACATGTAGAAGAGGCTGCTCGAACACTTGCATTCTACCGTCCAGATCATTTCTACACCAACAGATCAGCCATTAGTCCCCTGCTGTCGGTGAGCATCCCATGGACCATCTTGAGAGGTTCGAGGATCTCATATCTGCTATCAAAGCCAATGGAGTCCCTGTGGACTACCTTCTGTAATAAGCTCTTCAAACACTCTTTATCTGGAGAAGCTTTACAGTGGCTTAAGCAACTACCACCGAGGATCTCTACATCTGGAGGCGACATCAAAAGCGCATTTTTTCGCGTAGCTTCTTTGATGATGCGCCGCGCTGAAGACTTAAGGAGGAAAATTGCCACATTCAATCGAGGAGCCTGGAGAGTCATTCAGGATACCTGGATCAGATTCAAGTCTTACGGCGAGAATGCCCACCATGGATTCAACAAAGTGCAGCTGCTCTGCACTCTCTTGAGCATCGCACTGAAATATCAGATGGCTCTAGAACCTGCGGTGAAGGCAACTTCACCACAAGGAATCCCTGAAGATCTTTGTGTAATTTAATAGACAACCTAGCATCC
>JAEACV010000711.1:0-28974 GCA_016432835.1 Brassica nigra
TTCGCGGAAACTTCGAGTCAGCGCTCATTTAAACACTCTTAGTCCTGCATAAAACTCAAGATCAGCAAGCATGCTTATATACAGATTGACATAAGGTTAAGAAGTTCAAAGGGGCCAAACCTCGTTGACACGTTGGGAGCCCTCGGCAAAACCGTTGTTTCTCCTCATCCTCCAGCGACTTCGTCAGTAGTAAACTCCGGAGGAAGGCCATCGAATTTGTTAGGTGGAAAACGCTGGCTCCGCCTTTTCCGTTGGAGCAAAACTAGGTTTTCTCCCAACGGCGAAGACTTTCGAGCCTTCCCCATCATCGATTTCCTTCCCCTTGAGACCTCATCGCCTCCAGTAGGAGCGGTGACAGGTTCGACGTCGTCTGACGGGACAGGACCTCCGGGACCCGATAAAGCTAACGCAGCGTCTCCGGATCCATTCGAGGGTGAAGGATTTCCAAGCGACGCTTTGGCGAAGAAGATCTCTCTTGACAAAAGGCGTCACCCGGGCAAATCGCGCGGTAGGGTTGTTCCTACAAAGCGAAAATTTTCACTAAAACTTCGCACTTCGAAAGGATAGACAATGACAGGGTTTTGGTATTACCGGTTTGAAGTTCCATGCTCGCGGAAATAGATGGAGGCAACTCTCCTCGACAGACTTCGTCATCTATTTGGGCCGAAGAAGAAGCGCTCACTGCGATTTGGGATTGAAGTAGTCCCTGAATCCGGCCGTATCATCTTACAGCATGGAGTAGTAACCATCACTCCCGTCGGCCGAGGTGCCCAGACCTTGAAATCATCGGGACCAAGATCAATCCGAGTTAGTAGCTAGCGATCCAGTCGTAAACTAACTCTCCAAGGCAGAACGCTGAGTTGGCTGATCCGTTCGGCGATGAAGCGCCGCGAACAATGGCACCAGAGATTGGGAACCACATCGGCGATGCGTAAAAGCTTAGTAACATGTAAAGAAACCTTCGCGGAGGATTCCTTGCACTCGTTACCAACGGGAATCCGAATTTGACTCCGCCGGGGAACCTGGTAATAATCTCGAAGAACAGAGATATTCACGAAACGAGCTCGGCAGAAAGAGGAGCACGGGCTGCCTCGAGGCCTCCGACGGGGATCTCTGGCGGTGTTGAGGCGAACCTACAAGGGCTCCGGTATCGCGTTCTTCTTTTCCTCCTCGACCGACTCCTCCTTCACCGTCACATGGGCGGGAGAGTCATCGAGATAAATGAATGGAAGAAGAGTTTCTCTTGAGGATCTTGAAGACATTGTTCTTAAAGAGAAGGATTCTTGAGAGAGTAAAACCTTGTGATGAAGTAAGAATGAGATTTCTTACTCCATATAAAAGGAGGTAAAATCACTATTTACCCGATTTTTGGCGGCTAAGCGATTACGTCAACACCTTCCCACCCGGCTATACCGCAAGCTAGGATCCGGCAGGTTCTACGGTTCCTAGCTGGAAATTGCTTGTTGAGTCAAAATCGGTCGATGTGAAATCGTCACCGAAAATCCTCGAAAGAAAAGCAGCGGCGATCAAATCCAAAGCGGTGCGTCGCTTCGATAAAACTCCACGGAGGCTCGTCCACTCCCATCTGAAGCCAGCGGTGAGGGTCCTGGCGCCCATCCGTGCGATCATCTCATGATCTTTCGGGCAGTGGCGCATCTTGGTCCATGAAACCCATGTCTGGATTGTCCGAGATCTACAATGAGTCTTCCGTAAAACCTTCCGATTGTTTAAAGATTCATCTTTTAACACGTCCCCAAACTTCGAACCACATTGCTGCGCATCCTCGGCGGCGGAAAATCTGCAGATCGAAGTCCATCTCAAATCCGATACTCGAATCGGTTGGATTAGAAAGCGATTATCTCGAAATCTGACTCTGGACCCTCCCAAACTCAATTTCCCATGAAGCGACTGATGAGGAAAGATCGAACAACGAAAAACCCACGAGGCAGAGGCCTGGCACGGCGAGGGGCAGCGGGCCGGTCTGGCGCCAGCGGATTACCTGCGACCTGGCCCGGCCGACAGCGAGCCTGGCGAGCTGGCTGGCGCCCGAGCACCGACCTAGGCCGCACCGGCCTGGCGCCCGGCCGGAGACCGGGCTGGCCTGGGCCGGCGGCAGCGGGGGCAGCGGAAGCCCCTGGCCTGGCGCCAGCCGGCACCGATGGCGCCCGGCGCAGCGGGGCCTTGGGCACTGCCTGGCGCCAGCGGCTTTCCGTCCACCTGGAGCCCGGCCCTGGCAGCGGCGCTGACCTGGCGCCAGCTTCCGGCAGCGCCGCCCGGCCACCGTCGCCTTGAACGGCCTGGCGTCGGTCAGCCCCGTCCGGTCGGTCTATCGTGCCGGTTCGTTCTATCTTAGCTTGTTCGGATCAATCTACAAGTTTGGTATGATCACGCTACTCAGAACGCGCACTTTCGACTAAACAAGGAATTGAGGTTCGCCGGAAACACCGAAACCTTCAAAGACTGTCCTTTGAAAACCGTAAAAGCGCTTAATGGCCCATGTGGCCAAAGAAAAGCGGCTACGATACGATTTTCGAAAGGAAGGATAACTATGGCCGGTTTATCTTTATCCTCACATAAGAGATAAATGTCAAGTTTCCAGAAGATAAATATCAAGTTTCGAGGAGATAAATGTCAAGATTTCCGAAGATAAATGTCAAGTTTCGATAAACCGAAGATGGACGAAAATGGAAAAGCCGACTCACCAGCGAGAAGATGGGCCGTCTTAGGAGGAGTATATAAGGAGCTTTGAGCAAGAAGCAAACCAGATCAAAAACTTTCAAGGACTTAGCACTTAAAAGCGATTTAGCATTCTTTTCTGTTTTCACTAGCGAGCTGCGACTCAACTAGGATAGACTTAGGCGACCAGACTAGCGGACTCCTCGACAGCCCATACGGCCGATTTCTTTTCTTGTTGTACTGCAGCCAGCGAGAATTCAGAAATAAGATTTCTTTAGCTCAACTTTTATGATTTCTATTTTTACTTCTATTTTTATTGATTGTTTTAGGTGTCGCATTAGCAGATATCCGGGACCAAGGAAGATCGGGTTAACTTCGGTTTTCCTCAAGTAAATCTTGCTCGGAAGCGGTCGCGAATTTCGGTTCCCACAAGGCACAATGGGAGAAGGCTCTTCCAAGTGACACTATCACCACTGGAATGAGTGCGAAGGCCTTCCTAGAAAAGTTCTTCTACCCTCAAGACAGCCAAGATTAGAAATAAAATCTCGGGATTCAGCAGAAGAATCTTGAAGGATTTGGTGAAGCATGGGAGAGATTCAAAGGCTATGGACTCAATGTTTACATCATGGCTTCACCAAGGAGAGTCTCCTTAGTACTTTCTGAGAGGTGCTCTACCGAGTTCAAAATAGACTTGATACAACTAGCAATGGCTTCTTCTTGGGCAGAACTGAGAGAATGCAGGAGGATATGGTGGAGAACATGGCAAAGAGTGACTCAGTCTACAGTGAGGAGCATGATAGGATCTACAAAAGTGATGATCAGCAGACAAAGAAACAGATCAAGTCCTTGCAAGAGAAGATGGATTTGATTCTTTAAAGCCAAATAACAGGGCAGATGAACTTTGTGGGTGGTACTAGTCAAGAGGTTCCTCCTAAGGTAAATGAGTTTGATGGTTTAGAAGGCCAAGAGGAGCTGTGCTTCATCAATGCTAATGGCACATGGTACATGAAGGACCAAATTTTCAGTACCAAAGAACTATCAGCAAAGGCCTTACTACAACAATCAGGAGGTTACCAAGCCAAGCAGAACTATCCTCAAGCCAATCAGTCTCCTCTCCTCAAGAAGCTCTTCTCAATCTCAAGCTTCAAGTTCAAATATGGAGTCCATGTTCAAGCAAATCTTAGAAGCTCGAGAGAAGTGCTAAGAACATCGGAGATGAGTTCAAGAACATCCATGCAAAGATTGATGGGACCTATTCTGACCTCAACAACAAGTACATGCAACTTGCCTCTCATCTCAAAGCTTTGGAGAGCCAGGTTGCCTCTATGTCTTCATCTTCCAAGAGCCCAATGGGATCTCTACAAGGAAAACCATATAAGAATCCCAAGGAGTCTTGCAATGTTGTCCTCTACTACTTCTTCAGAGATTGAGTTGAGTGCTAATGAGAAACAGGAGGATGAGATTGAAAGACTGATGTTTGGAACTGATTTTGGGGAAGGTGAGAGATTTGTTGTGGCCACAGATGAAACACATATTCTGAAGGATGCTGCCAAGAAGGCTGAAGTAAAGAGTCTGCAGAAAACTGAGCCAGAGAGCTGAGACACCAGCTGTGAAGAGAGCAGACAACAAGCTGAATGAGGTGAAGCAGGAAGACCATGAGTTTGAGCTATCACCTATGATAAGCTCCCCTTTCCCCAAAGAGTTCTCACCAAAGCTCAGAAGAATGTGATCTCAAAGTTCAGGAAAGATCTTAGTGATGTTGGAGTCAAGCTTCCAGAGATCTCGGGTATGCGTGAAGCTCATGTCCAGATGATGCTCATCAAGGACATTCTAGATCACCAAGCTGAAGTGGCTGAGCTTTTGGACATCTCCATTCTAAAGATTGATCCACCAATCCCTCAAAGTCCCTCCCTAAGATTGAGTCTCAAGGGAAGTTCACATTATCTTGCTCCCTTGGTAAGAGAACTATGGATGATGCTCTTGTTGATAGTGGTGAAAGTGTGAATGTGATTTCCATGGATATGGTGAAAAGTCTTGGGATTGAAAGCATGGAACCAGATACTTCTTCTCTCACCTTTGGGGATTCTTCTTCGACAACCCAATTGGTATCATCAAGGACTTTCCCTTGAAGATTGGATCCTGCACCATACCCATTGACCTCACTGTTTTGAAGATGGCATCTGAGAGCGAGTCCCTTTGATCCTTGGCACTCCTTTCCTCACTACAGTTGGAGCTTGGATTGACTTTCCTAATAAGAAGGTCACCCTCATGCATGTGAACAAAGCTGTCTCTTATCCTCTCCAGTCTCCATTGGATGTTGGCTATTATGGGACAATCATTTGTGGAGAACAAGCTGTTGAGAAGCCCCAAGATGAAGTGGTTGTTTGCAAGAAAGAAGACCTTGCTGGAGAGTCTTCAAGAGTTGTGTGTTGAACACTTGGAAAGTGCTAAAAGAGGGATGAGGTGAGCCTCAAAGGCCACTCATGGCAAAGAAGATGGTGAAAGAACCTCATCCTCCACCTCTTGATCTGATCCCACACACTCTCACTCTCCATCCAAAGAAGCTCAAGGATGGTGTCATTGAGTACAAGATCAAGCATAAGGGCAAATCCACACCATTCTCAAGTGCTAGAGCCATCATCACTCCTCAGCTCCAAGATGACCCAATCAAGCTTCAAGAGCTTCTCTCTCAGGTCCTCAACATCACCCTTGAAGGTGGGAAGGATCCTCCTTCTCACTAGTTCAAGAGACAAAGTAGTCAAGCTAGTGACTCAAAACAAGCTCACTTGGGAGGAAGTCCCATGGTTACCCTTGTACATAGCTTTGCAATTTCAATTTTTCGTTAAGTTTTTAATAAAAGAGGTTGAGGTTTTCAGGTTGAGCCTAGCACTAGAGGAGAGAAGAAAGGTGGTGAAGCACCAGACCCTTATGATTGCCATGTAGCAGCCTCCTCTAGTTGCTATGATCAAGCCAACTCCTAGCCCCAAACACTAAGCACCACGCCCAAATCTCCATATGTGGTACCACTCCAACCCTTCTTGTCTATACATTTGCTTTTGTCTTGTTGGGGTATCTCCTTCTCTCTTACTCACACAGAGACTGTGTGATTTAAATGTGGGGGAGGTACCAGGTATTTGATCATGTTTGCTTTGTGATTGTGAGTCTCATGCATTGCATTGTACATTCATATTTGCATAGAAAATCCAAAAAAGTTTGAAATTTTTGAATCATGTAGCTGCATCACTTGCATCTTTAAGATTGAGTCTAGAGCATATAGGTTGCATTCACTTGCATATAGAGCATTGCCTTGTAAAAACACTTGTTTGCACTGCATTTGGCTCCCTGGTTAAACATATCAAGTAGCTTAAGCATCTTTGAGCCTTGAAAACTCTTCTTGAAACTTGCTTGCTTGATATTGGCATTGTTCTTGAAACCAGCTCCAACCTGAACTTAGACTTGAATGAACTTAATTTCTCTTGCATATGGGCATTTGCATACTTGATCATGGATCTCATACACATTTGGGTTATCTTTTCCATTTTACCACTCTTTGTTAACCCAAATGGCACTTCCATACCCTTGACCCTATCCATTCTTTGAAGCCTACATTGATTTGCATGAGTGAGGCCTCTTTTGATAGTTTGTCATGTGCAAAATCTTGAGAGTATTGGGGCGACATGGATTTGCTCTCATCTCTTGCTAGCATAGGGTCCTCATTTGAGCTAGCTTCTCGGATGGTGAGTGGGTCTTTGTTCCTTAAAGGTTTATATTTTGGGTTCGGGATGTGATAATATTGAGATTGATGAACAAAGAGTGTCATGAGAAAGAAAAAAAACCTAGGGACCTAGAAAAGAAAGATAAGAAAGCTCTTGTCTATTGTTTTAGACCTTCCCCATAAAAGAAAAAGAAAGAAAAAGAAAGATTCAATAAGATAGGGAGAGAAAACAAAAGTGTTAGAGCTTAGAAGTGTTTAAATGTGAATAAGAGGGCCTTAGTGGTTTAATCATAAGAAAGAAAGTTGTTTATTGGGTGAGTGATGTGAGTATGTTTTTCATTTTGTGGTATTGGATGAATAAAAAGGGTGTAGAAGTTGTAATCACTTAAGAATTGGGTAGAATGATGAGGATGGATCCATGTATGCATGAATTGCTCCTAGTCTTAGATAAATTTTGAATAATGATCAAGCTCCTTATACTTGAGTGATAACCACCTTTAAATGATGCATTTGAACCCTTCTCTTCATCCATATTAGACCATTTGATCACCTAGCCAAATGATTGAGATCATGTGCCCATTTGTGAGACTTCACCTTGTGTGTGTGTGTGTGAATCAATGTGAGGGCTGGTTAAGATAACATGTTGGTTGATAAGCATTGCATCTTGTGTAGAGGCATAAGAGTATTGATAGGCCTTGAGAAGCTAGACTTTAATAAGAGAGGTTGCTCATGCTAGTTGCTATGTTTCTTTAGGATGTCAAATTGAGTGCTATGGGTGTTTCTTTTGGCTTTTCTCCCATCTTTGTATCTTTGCTCCTTGTGTTTTGAAAAGTTTACTTGAGGACAAGTAAAGGGCTAGTGTGGGGGAGTTGATATCTTGCATATTTACATGTTTTTAGCATTCATATCTTGTGCATTTTGATCATATAGATTAGGCATCTTTAGTTCCATATTGCATTCATAAGTCAATATCAGGTGTTGGAATGTGCTAGAGAGTGATTGGAGTTTGGCCAAGACAAGACAAAGAAAAGATGAAGTTGGTCGAGTCCCAACCGGGTAGGCTTACCCGGCCGCTCCTACCCGCACGGCCTGATGGATGCTGGAATCCAAGGACAGTACGCGGCTTGAGACACCCGGACGTTCCTACTCGCACGACCTGTGGCCGAAGGAGAGAAGAGGGAGACACCAAGCCTGATGTACCCGGGGTAAGCCACCCGCATGGGTTGATACTTGGACAAGGTTTTGCACGCGGCCTGATACACCCGGGGAGAAGAGGCCGCACCGCTGGACAGGACGGACAAGGCCGATGTACGCGGCCAGGACATACGCAGGTTGGACCAGCACCACCTGACCCGGGTGGTCCCAAAAGCTTCTTGCTTTTTTCTTGATTCTTATTGGCTGAAGACTTAATGACCTCAAGGAATCTTTAGACTTTTTCCTTTATGTTTTTGGGCTCTCTAAGCCTCATATAAATACTCTTGTAATCTCCTTTGTGAGATCTAACTTCTTTTCTCTTGAGAACACATTTGGATCTTGAAGAAAGTCTGAATCTTGAATTCCTTTTCATCTTATTCTCTTGTGTTTATTGGATTATCTTGCTCAATATCATGTTTAGCCTGGAATCATCCATGGTTTTAGGGTTATCCATGTCTATTAGTGAGTAGATCTATCTTGGATTCATGGGCTTGGGAGACTAAGGGTGATTAGGTGTAGATCTAAGATTTTTTAGGGTAGATCCTTCTTGATCCTTGCTTGTAGAGTGTTCTTATTGCTATTTTGGAGTTGGCCTCTTCATGATAGAGCTATAGGCATTTCATACCTAGAAGGTATTTGATGAAATGCCTGAGCCAACTCTCAATGCTTTTAACATCCTTTACCAAGGGATTAGTTGTTAGAGGTGTTAAGATAGCTATTAGACTTGTTCTTAATGATTGCTTTCATATTATTCAACTTAATGGATTAGATGCTTGAGATATGTTAGGGAATGAGCATTCATCTAGGGATAGATCTTGCTTAGGATTGTGTCTCGGCTTAAGGTGTTAGATTGATTGAATGTTTGCCATCTTAGATTGAAACTTGATCACCCAAGGTCAATTACCTTGTCCCAAGAATCTCCTTTCCTCATATTAAAAAAAAGTTCATCTTTTATTGCATTTCTAGTATTTCCTTAGTTCATAATCACCTTCACTATCTTGATTGCACTTAGATTAAGCATGTATTTGCATTCCCTTTGCATTAGAATCACTTAGGATTGGTTCGACAATCTCTTATACACACATTTGATTAGGAGCCTTGAAAACTCCTAACATCAACCTGCTACTTGAATAAGATGAATTTAATCAAATCTTGTTCAAGGGTTCTTAAGAACATGAATTTAATCAAATCTTTTTAAGGTATAAAAGCAAAGCTTAGTTTATTAGTTATCAAAAGTCTGTCTTACAAAAGCCATAAGAGAGTACTTAAAGAGCTTAACCCGTCATTAAAATCCTTAACCTAATAGAAAAGACAAACATAAACCCTAAGCAAAAGGAAATAATTAAAAGGAAACTTGTCGATGAAGTTACTAAGATGCTGCTGCATCAAAGAGTATAATGCACTAGAGCCTATTATCTATCAACATGCTGCTGGGGACATGTTCATATTGGGAAAGGAAAGAAGATAAAACTTCTAAGCATCTAAGAGAGAAACTTCAAAAGAGATGAATGATTTCATTTCACTAAAAGGGCTGATGATCCATGAAGAAGAGCCTTTTGATAAGGTTTGCTACCACTACAGGCTCTGGATATCTTTCAGAGAGAGTAGAGAGACAAAGAGGACATCAAGAAAGTGTTCCATCAGCTCAGAGGGAATATGAAGAAGGTGATTAAGCTGAAAAGAAAAGTGACCCTGGAAAATTTGTAGTTCAATAGTATTCATCGTTGCTTTCTCAAAGGGGTATCGTTCGACAAAAAGAGGTGTGAGGATGTGATTTCTTGTTGTTGCTGAAGTTACTTCTTTGGCCACCCCATTGAAGCTCATATTCCCCTGCTGATTCCCCAATCTCTGATTCTGAAAACCTGTCCCACTAATAAAATTCACATCCCTTTATCTTCATTCTCTTGAAGTATCAGCTGCTTACACACCCTCTGAAGCTAACATGTTTCTTGAGAAGATTGTAAACAGTGTCCAGCTTTTCCTTCACTTCAGACATCTGACCGTTGTCCAAGATATCAGCCCACTTTTCCTCTCAAAATCAGTATTCTTGGTACTATTATGAGATGCCAAGCTCTCAATACATCTCATAGCCTCTTATAGATTTTTGGTGTTGAAATTCCCTTCACTAGCTGTGTCTAAATCCATCTGATAGACCAACGCGAGACCTCTGAAGAAAGTACCAAGCAGTTGTACCGTTTAACCCATGGTGCGGACAATCTCTCTTATATGATCTGAATCAAATCTAGGAGCTCTTGAATGATTCATTAGGCCCTTAGTGAACATGGAGATTTTTCTCCTCAAGTTTTCAGATCTAGCCTCATCGAAGAAGTTGTGCACGAAAGCGTCTTTGATAGCTATCCAGGAAGTAAGAAGTATGTCCAAAGAGAGTACTTAAAGAGCTTGCAAAGAAGATAGTCATCATAGACTCTATTGGCTTTAATAACAGAAACTAAATAATTGAACCGTTGCAAATGGTCCATAGGATGCTCATGTGGAAGCCCCTGATAAGGCTGCTGTCCAATGAGTGTGAAATATGCTGACTTTAGCTTAAAATGATACCAATGGAAAGTAGGAGGTCATTATAGCAGATATGTTGGCGTCTGGTCGATTATAGTCAGCAAAGGTTTTGGGTCGAAGCCAAAGCATTCTCATTATTTACAGCTTCAGTAGCAGCTACAATCTCTTCGTTTGTAGCTGATGCTGCTGGTTCGAGATTACAACCCTCTGATCATCTAGTCATTACTTGAGAGAATCAACTGAGATTCATGACTGAGTGGTCTCTTCTCCGGTACAGTCTCCTCTCTGCTCCTGCGCAGTCTAGACTCCTCTCTGTTCTTCTGCAGTCGCAGCTCCTTTCTGTTCCTCTACAATCAACATAGAAGATCTAGTCCTTGGCGAAAGCGATAGCCGGTGATGGTTTAGATCGGTTACACAAAAGCAAGGTTGAATCGTTCTTAAAGACCGAGATTATCGAAGACAAGCTCAAGTATCAACACAGGAATTGGATCTCTGATGTTGAACTCGAGGAACAACTCTATCTGGTAAGAATTATCAAGTTAGCTCCTTTCTTATCAAAGTTTCATTCTTTATATATTTGTGTTCATGGGTATTGCAGAACAGACAGTGGACGAATTACATGATTTCAAGGCTTGGTTTCAATTTCCTTACCGTGAATACAAATGTAAGTCAAAGTTTTAATTTTAAGCTCTTTAGTTGTAGAAACTCTTAACGCTTTTTCTTTTTGATGCGTAGAAGGACAATGGGGACTCACTGGAAGCAGATATCAGGAAACTGAAGCTTTATTAGGCAAGGTCAAGCCCGTGGCTGGAGGCAAGGTCAGACATGGCGGATAGAGGAGGCAAGGCTAGGCATGGCTGCTAAGCATATTTTGTTTTAGGTTTACTTTTTTTTAGATTTGTGACATTAGGTTTAGTTTCTATTTTTTTTGTGTTTCTGGCTTTACTTTATTTTATATGGTTTAATTTTGTAAACCATTATTCATTTAATAAATTGATTTTAATTTATAAATAAAACTTATTTTAATTAAGAATTAATTTTTAGTTTAATTTCCAGCTATATAATTCTAAATTATAATATCAGATATATATTATAAAAGTATCATTATATCTATTTCATTATGTAATATTTTGTAGTAAAAATACAATAAAATGTACATTGTAGCTTCGGTTCAAATGTTATTAAATATTATATATACCTGATGATTAGCAGCTACAATATCTGTACTTATCATAGCACATGAAAAGCGATATGATAGATGGGAGGTCTATTATAGCTGCGGTTGTCCTAGCGTTTATGTAAACACTACAAAACCCATGGTAGCATCTTTTGTGTGCTACTAATATCCATATTCCTATAGTGCTCTGATTTAATGTTCATAACAAGAAGAATTTGCAATCAAGATTAGGTTTAAGTAAAGTGGATCTATGTCTTTCCAGGTGTAACCTCAACAACCCGAAATCTTACGGAGAAAGAATGAGATAATGTCAGGGTGTTCCAGATCCACATGTGTGTCTTTCATCACTGCTAAGGTCACTGAATAAGATAACTAAATCACAAGGTGATTAATAGTAGTCATGAAATAAAGTCCTAATTCCCATAAAAGTTTTGGTGGCTCGATCCTAGAACTGACTCGATAAAAACATCAAAATGACTCAAGATTGACTCAAACACAAAGCCAAAAGAAACAAATGCGATCAGTTAGCACACAGGTGCCAGGACTTAACTCATCATCCCCTAGTGTGAAAATAAATCAAGGAAGGCCAAAATAAAAACATCAAAATAAAATAGTAGCAAATGGAAAATACAATGGATAAGATTGTGGGTTACTCAATCCGACTCCTTAGTGCTGGAGTGACTAGGGTACCTCCTGTTCCGACTCCTCCTTTCACCTGCTGACTGGCTAAAACACTCTGCTTGCTCTCCTGGTGCACGTCGCTCCTCTCTGGCTGCTCCTGTGCGTGGAGTCAGGAAACAGCCACTAGTGATTGCGAGAAGAATCCTCTTCATCAGGCGGTTTTTCTAGCCCTGAGTGTCTATTTTCCAACGTCGGTAGGTTTCAGCATCTGTGTGGGAACCAAAATTGAACCGTCGATTTCTGTAAAATAAGGAAAGTCAGGAAACCCTAATTTTCCTAGAGGATCCGAATTATCTGCGTAAACGCCCCCGTCTTTTTAGGCGGAAGAGGCCAATCTGTCTGCTCTTAAGGAAGAGTTGGTAGCTGTTGAGGGAGACTTTGGTTTGATCCTTCTTGCCTGAAGTCCGAGTGAGTCCTTTTACTGTGTTTGGGTAACCCAGAGGGGCAAGATCTTGTAGTTTGGCGGAGATGGCGCAGCCCAATCTGAACAAGGTGATGGGTGAAGGTGAGGTTCTGTATTTGGAGGATGAGTGAGGTTGCAGTCATGTTCGAGACTTTTTTTTTTATGTTATGGTTTGTGTTTGCTCGGGCCAGGTGTGGCCGTATTTTCATTTTGGGACTGGCCGCTAGTGGCTTTTAATACCCGCCGCTTTGCGACTTTTAAATTAATTGCAAATTTAAGAGCATATGGGGATTAGATGCAAGCGTTGAGGGAAGATTATGTGTTGTCATCTCATATCTAACTGTGGGTGAACTACTATATTAAGTGGTCCGTGTTCAGAGTTTTCACAAAACTCAACTCCCTGAGAATTCTGTGAGCGTTTAAATATAAGCAAAGAGACATATTTTGGGATCTCATATCGATTTGATACTATATGGGAACGAGAATTACTTGTCGAGTTTTGTTGATTTGGAGGAAAGCCAGTAAACCTAGCCTTCCAGAAGGTCGGTTATCTGCTGGGCCACACAAGACACAATCAATACAGCGGAGAAATAACAAATTGAGTATAAAATGCGTGAAAGAAGATAGAGCAAAGATCTTATTTCTGAATTTGCGTTTAACGTGAACAACAGGAAAGAGATGCTACTGAGGCTGTCGATGAGTCCGTTAGTCCAGTCTCTCTATATCTAACCTAGTTGAGTGCGGCTTCGCTAGTAAACCGGAAAAAGTGCCTAAGTTGCTCTAAAGCTATGTTGCTCTAAGATTGCTCAAAAGTCCTCCTTTGCTCCTGCCCCAAGCTCTCCTTATATACTCCTCTTAGGAGGGTCTATTCCTCCTTTGGGCCGAATCTATCGCGAATCGGTCTTCATGTTTATCGGGAAACTTGACATTTATCTTCAAGAAACCTGACATTTATCTTCGGGAAACTTGACATTTATCTCTTTATAAAGATAAACCTGGGCGTCATGTCCATTTCGACTTGATCTCTGGAGAGTCGTAAGTGGGCGCCGTCAGCGTTTGGACCTTTTGGGTTCGTCGAGTGAACATTTTACGATTCGCGAGACTAGCCTGCCATGGTGCTTGTTTTGCCGAAGAAACCTCAACTCCTCGTATAGTCTAGATGACTGGTGTTTTTAGAATAACCGTCATTGTTTTATACGATGAATCGAAATCCATTCGTCTACCGAACTTTTGGTGGTCTTAGAAGCCTTCCGATTTATTTAGTCCAGAGCGAAATGGGGTTCTCAGTTTCATCTCTTGAGGAGTTGAGCGGTGAGTCTTGAGCAAAGATACAAAATGTAGAGTTGGACTAGTTGTCGCGGTTTGAGGGAGAATGTCGCACCTGTCTATTAGTCCGTATCGCGGCGCCGGGACTGGACATGGATGCTGGCGCCGGCCCGTGACCAGGACGGGCGAGCTGGCCCCGGCCCGGGGACAACACAAGCGAGCGGCGCCCGGGGCCAACAGGCGAGCGGCGCCGAGACCAACAGGCGAGCGGCGCTGGGGCCAACGAGCCGAGCGGCCAGGGGCCGATTGTCGTGCCTCTTGCCCGGGAAGCCAACCCGTCGTGCCTGCGCCGAGGGCCGGAGCCCGTCGTGCCTCGCGCCCGGCCGAGCTAGGCGTGGCCGTTCCTGCTGGTGTGCGGGACTCGATGCAATCATCCCTTCCGCGTTTACGTCATGTAGTTTTTCTTGGTTTTATTAGTCACTTGATTTCTTAGGGACTTTCGGGTGTTGATTCGTCTTTGACGCTTTTGACCCCAACAGTTAGCCCCAGCTATCTAGGACCGTGGTTTTGGTAACAGGTCCTAGCTGTGATATAGCTAGATAGGAAGGTGTGGAGGCGCAATGTCGTTTGCCGATAGTCGGAGTAAATAGTTACATTTTCCTTCTTTATAAAGATGGAGTAAAATTTTTAGCCATTCTTACTTCATCACAAGAATTCACCTTCTAAAGTCTCTCTCAAGAAGAAAAACTGTCTTCAAGATCAAGATCGTCTTAAAGGAATTCTTCTTCTCACTCATCTTGGTGATTCTCCGTCGACAAAGTGGTTCTTGAAAAGCACGAGGAAGGAGTTGAGGAAGATCACGAGGGAGGCATACTACAAAGCTTTATGTGGCTCGAGTCTGCCTCAGGGGACATCCCCATCGAGGGGAGACCTCCGAGGGGCCAGGTAGTCATTCTCACCAAGCATGGTCTCTCGAGGTACCTCCACCTTGAAACTTTACCAAGTTTGAATGGGGTTCACGTTCAGTTCGACCGTAGCGAGAGTCAGAGAATCCCCGCGAGAGCTTCTTTACTTGTTAGGAAGCCTTTCTGCGTAATACTGCCGCATGTGGTTCCCGATCCCTGGTGCCATCGTCCGTGCGCTTCGTTCTTCCGGACTTTTCGATCAGCCAGCTCACTGTCCGTCCTTAGAGAGTTGGCTTGGCGTGCTAGTCTCGAGTTACGAGTTAGGCATGGACCTTAGCCCTAGCGATTTCGGGGACTTTGGTATATTAGCGTCGGTCGAAGGTGCGTGTCCGTGATCCCAAGGAAGAATATGGCCATAATTCAGGGGACTGCCGAACCCCAAATCGTGGTTCGGCTTCTTCTTTGTCGAATAGGCGGGAGTCCGTTGAGGAAAGCTGCCTTCACTTATTCCCTCAAAGAGTGGAACTTTGATGTGATATCTGACTAATTCTGTTTTTTCGTTTCGTACTTTGAGCGTTCATGAAGATAAAACTTTTGTTTATCGTGCAGTGAGACAAGACGTTCGCATCATGCTTATCTTCGTCAAGCGAGACCTTCTTGGGAAAGCGATTCTTCTTGAGTACCTTTTCCGTTGAGCAGATTCGAAGTCGGTGGAGCTCTATCGATCGAGTAATTCTTCACCCCTCCGATGTTCCGTGCGATGTCGAGCGGTTGCTGTCTTGCCTGTTCGGAGGCGAAGACATAGGTCTCGGAAAGGCAAAGAAGATCGAATCGCGAGGCGGTCCGGAGATCCTTGCTGCTAGGAGGAGACCCGGCTTTGTTCGGGGAAGGGGTGGAACTAGCGAGTTCCCCTTCCTAGCAAATTTTTCGATGGTCTCCCTCCAGCGTTTACTACTGATAGTAGTTTCGAGGATGAAGCGAAGAGAGTGTTTTCGAGGGTTCTCGTCTAATCAATGAGTTTTATCCTTTGAACTTTGATCGTATATATTACCATTGCTGCATATATATTTTCTGATCCTAAGTTCATACGGGAATGAGGTGTTGAACTGGCTTCGATGGAAGCTTCGAGGATCGAGGATCTCTAAGCTTCAGCAGCGGAAGCAACGCGAACTCTTCCGTTTCCGGAAAGAGGTTGAGGAACAAGTAAAGCAAGCCAAACTTCATTCTCGAGCCCTGGATGCGTCGCGGAAAGGAGAGGAAGGAGAGTGATAAGCTGCGAGATGGCCCGGAGGGGCCAATCGTTAAGCCACCGAGTTCGAGAGCTTGAAGGGAGCTCGAAGTTTGTGGGTGATTTCCGCGAGTGTCGGGGATCGGTCGCTAACCTTCTGAAGTCGAGAACCGGGCTTCTCCTTCTCCTTTGAGATCGCTGAGATGGAAGGTCTCATGGCGAATGTGCTCATGCTGAATCCTTGGTTCATCAATCGAGGAAGGGTCCGGAAGCTTTGGGACCCCATCGAGGTTTAGGACCACCCGGTGGAGACTGGAGCAGGCTTAGCGGGCGTAGATGAAGTTGACGGCGGTGACTTCGTTCGAGATTTCCATGTCAGTTCCTTGGCGTTGATTACTGAGGATCGTTGGGATTGTATCCCTTTATCTTGATGGTTGTATGCTTGGCGGATGTGGCGTTTATTTGTATATTCCGCGACCGTAGGAGGTTCGTAACTTTGTATATTTCGGGACTGGCCGTTGGTGGCTTCAAATCCCTGCCGTTTCCGCGGCTCGAATATATATTATGTGTGGATTTTTCAGAAATTTCCCTTGTGATTTGATTTATACTTTCGTCAAGTGTAGAGGGTAGAATTGAGTAGTCACCATTACTAACTCTTATTTTGTCGGAGTCCGTGTACTACTTTGTAGCGAGTGTTTTAGGTGTTAGTGATGAGAGACATGTTTTTGGATCTCGTATCTGGTGTCGATACTATGTCTGTGAGATGTCAAGATCCAGAAAGACTGGGTTTAGGGCAAGACCTAGGCTTCCTCTCAGCTTTAAGGCTATCACGATGATTGATCGGCTTTCGTTTTGCCTGTTAGTGATTTCTTCCTGATTCTTACTGATTAAAGTCGCGACTTGGCCGGCTTATGTGACTTGTGTAGTAAGAATCGAGCCTCAAGAATATCAGTGCTAAACCAAAATTCGGGTTTTCTTGTATAGCTATTTATGATATCATTGTCGGATGTAAGAGGACCTTATTCTAGTGAAAGGTCTGACTACGGTTTTGTATTAGTGAAGCGTTTCTGTTTTCGTCCATCGCGGGCCAATCGGCCAGGCGTTTACTTTTAAGTCGCGGTGGACTGTTTTGATGGATGATGCGATTTTGATATACCTTTGGGAAGTTGCGTCACCGTTTCCCGAAGATATGATTTTCGTTTTCGAAGTTTTTATGTGTTCTTGTATTAAACCGCATTGAAAGGTCGATAGAAAGAATTTTATTGAAAAGTTTGAAAATTTGAATACGTAATGCGCGGGTATTTCGTCTTTGTGGGAATATAGAGATTATCGTACCCACTTTTGGTGAGGGGATAGCTGAACTCGCCGGGTTTCAACGAGCTGCCTCGTACCTCTTCGAGGATCAAGCCATCTTGTAGTTATGATTGTTGCTGCGGACGTTTTACTCCCGTGTTTACGCCATTCGATCGTACTAGCGGATCGGTGGTCGCAATGCGAGGGATCGAGTTATCTGCTTTTACGGTGGACTCGGAGACTTTGTCGCTGTCTTGAATCGTTACTTGTTCGGATGATTTTGGATCAACTTTTTGGGTTTTCAGGAATGTTATTGATTCCTTTGCTTTCGTTCGGGTTAGCCGCGGGGCGTTCTGATCTTTTCGCGGATTTGAATTGGCTAGGTAGCAGAGTCTCGACTGTTTCTGACTCCCAGATTACTGCAGTTCGGTTGGAGTCGGAAATTTGATCAGAGGTGATATGACGGTACTGCCTTCATAGAGTTGATCAAGGGTTCCCATGATTGTGTTGTAGATAGCGGGTTATCGACTACTGCGAACTTCGATCTTTGTCACTTCCTTAGCCATGACCAGGAGCTTGTCGCTCGAGGGGTCATGGAGGTGGCAACGAAACCAGTCAAAGTTTGGCTCTGGGATGACTTCCCAAGTGGGATGTTCATCTATAGAGTGTCGCAGAAGATGATGTTGCGTACTTCTTGTATCGACAAGGATGCAGCCAACCGAGATCCTGGATCACCAGGTCGATAACTAGGGATCATAATGAGGTTTGTCGATTCCGACAGTTTCTTGTTCAGCGATCGGCGTGGTTGGGTATATCGCTGACCCGGAAGCCAGTGGGAACTTGTCGGCTTTTAGTAGGCTTTGATCGGCGAGACCAAGTCTTGATAGAACTGCGACCCTCCGATTATCATATTTACCCTCTGGCGACTGCTGTTGTTCCCTTGGTCGTCCTGTCTCCTTCCGCTTCTCACCCGATTGACTTTCAGGCGTGGTTCGGAGAGCGGTCTTGTTGGTTTTGGGCGGTTGGATTCCAGGAGAAAATCTTTTATACTCTTAACCTTCGACAGTTAGCCGGCGAGTTTCGCGGCAAGCCTGGCGCCGAGAACCTACAGTTAGCGGTGGAGTGACCTCTGGTGTCGTGGAACTCGCGGTAGGAATTATTCTTGTACTGGTTCCTGGTCCAGTGTTTCGGGAGGTTTTCCCTGCTCGAGTTGATGGCGTAGTTATGTTACGCCTTGGGCGTCTTCCCCGTGGGCGTTGCAGCCGTTCTGAGAGGGTTTCTTCTTTGAGGACGTTTTCTGCGGTCCATGCTTTTCGATAGGACTCTCATCTCTTCCTCCATGGCGATGAAGTCGTTGCCTTGTGGAGGTATCCTGGATCGTCCGTGGTTTCTCCAGCAATATCCACTTCCGGACTTTGACTTGTACCAGAGTTTTCGAGTCGATGTGACTTTGTCGCTGATACCGTCACTCACGGCCATCACTAGTTTGAATCTTCTCATGAAGTCGCGGAGTGATTCGTCTTCCTTTTGAGCTAGACTCCATAAGTCCACGTCGGAAGTCTCTCCATCCATAAATATGGAATATTTTGAAATTCGAGGCTAGTTGGCGAAAACTTCGATGGAGTTTCTTTTAGTAGAGAGAACTATTCGGCCTTGGCGCCCACGAGGTTATCGACAAAGAAGGCGTGACCGGCATCTCGTTCACGCTCGGGTTTGCATCTTCCCATCGTGATCTGGAAGGACTGTAAGTGTGCCTTTGGATCTGTGGTTCCGTCGTAGGCGGGAATTCTGATCATCCAGGGGTCGAAGGCGTGTTTACGTGATCTGAAGCGAAGGCGTTTTGTGCTTCCTCGAGAATTCTCGATCTCGGGGCGGCACTAGTTGCCTGATGAATTTGTGATTTCACCGCTTTACCTTGGCTTCTGTTTTGCGAGAGATTCACGGAGATCGTGGATCTCGCTATTCTACCTGCATTCTTCGAGCTTATGTCGGCGTTGGTTGCGATGGATCGAGTTTGATCCTCCACCAGTTCTTCCTGTTCCATCCAGTAAAGGTCTGCTTCCTCTTCTGTCATGGGTTTTGAAGGAGACCGTCACTGCGGGCTGAAGCTGAGTTGGTCCTTCTAGGATGAACATCAACGCTATCGTCGAATGATAGGATTGGTCGCTAATGTCCAAGTTGATTCGTTCGGCGTTGTTTTCTTCGTTTTCCCGGCGGAGGTGGAAGATTCTCCGTGGTCGGTGCAGGTTGGAGAGGTTTGTCGGGGTTTTGTCTAGAAGAGTCTTATCGTGCAGCTCGATCGCGGTGTCAATCGAGTCTTCTGCCAGCTGCGGGCTCTTGTGATCCATCGCGGGCCTTTCTCTTGGCCGCCCGTTAAAGGTTTCCACCTGTTTTAAAGAGAGGCCGCGAGTTTTCCTTGTTGCGTCCGCTTTGTTTGGCGAACATTTCTTTCATCTGGTCGAGTATCGGTGGAGTGGTGACCTTTGATACGTTTCCAGCTGGAGTGTTGGTGGCGTTGGCATCGGCCGGGAGTTCGTCGATGCGTTTGCGGAGTTGTCAGTGGTTGTCGCCATATCAGACCGGCGTGTGTGGTTCGCGAGTGAGATAGATCCGTCCTTCTAAGCGTAAAACTGTAGGAACCAAAATTACGCATCAAGTTTTGTTGATTTGGAGAAAGCCAAGTAAACCTAGCCTTCCACGAAGGTCCGGTTATCTGCTGGGCCACACAAGACACAATCAATACAGCGGAGAAATAACAAATTGGAGTATAAAATCATGAAAAGAAGATAGAGCAAAAGATCTTATTTCGAATTTGCGTTTAGCGTGAACAACAGGAAGAGATCGGCTACAAGAGCTGTCGATGAGTCCGCTAGTCCAGTCTCATCTCTAACTAGTTGAGTGCGCTGCTAGTAAAACCGGAAAAGTGCCTAAGTTGCTCTAGGCGCTATGTTGCTCTAAGATTGCTCTCCAAAAGTCCTCCCTTTGCTCCTCGCCCCAAGCTCTCATATATACTCCTCTTAGGACGGTCTATTCCTCCTTTGGGCCGAATCTATCGAGACTTCTTCCATTTTTAATGGGTCTTCATGTTTATCGGGAAACTTGACATTTTCTTGAAGAAACCTGACTTTTATCTTCGGGAAACTTGACATTTATCTCTTTATGCAAAGATAAACATGGGCCGTCATGTCCATTTCGACTTGATCTCCTAGAAAGTCGTAAGTGGGCCGCTTTATCGCGTTGGGCCTTACAGGGCGTTGTTGTTTAGATCCGTGAACATTTCACGATTTTGCGACGGACTAGTCTGCCATGGTGCTTGTTTTGCGAAGGAACCCCAACTCCTCGTATAGTCTAGATGACTGGTGATTTTAGAATAACGTCATCGTTTTATCTGATGAGTCAAATCCATTTGTCTACCGAACTTTTGGTGGTGTTCCGAAGCCTTCCCGATTTATTTCGACCAGAACAAAATGGGGTTCCCAGGTTTCATGTCTTCGAGGAGTTGAGCGGTGAGTCTTCAAGCAAGATACAAAATGTAGAGTTGGACTAGTTGTCGAGACGGTTTTGTGGGAGAATGTCGCTGTCGAGTGTAGTCTGCAGCCGGGACTTGGACATGGATGCTGGCCGGCGCCGTACTAGACGGACGAGCTGGCCCGACGCCGGGACAGCCGCGAAGGCGAGAGCTGGCCCCGGCGCCGGGCCAGCCGCAGGCGAGCCGGCGCAGGGCCAGCAGGCGAGCAGACCAGCTGGGGCCAACACAGGCCAGCCGGCATAGGCGCCCGGCACCAGCAGAGCAGGCTGGCGCCCTGCACCCAGCACCCGACGCAGCGAGCGGCGCCAGTAGGGCCAGCAGGCGAGCCGGTGCCTGGGGCCAGCCGCAGGCGAGCAGGGGCCCGGCGCTGGGGCCAGCATGGGCCGAGCGGCGCGGCCGGGCCAGGCGGTCGTGCCTGCGCGGTGCCGGGGTGGGGCGTGGCCGTTCCTGCTGGTGTCGGGACTACGATGCGATCATCCCCTCCGCGTTTGATCGAGTAACTAGTTTTCTTGGTTTTATTAGTCACTTGTTCCTTCGGGGACTTTGGGTTGATTTCGTCTTTGACCGATTTTAACCCAACACTATCCCAGAGATGTTAAAGACCAGTGTACTGGGTTTAAGCAAGATCTAGGTTTACTCGGTTTAAGGTTTGCAATGACTAATCGGCTTCGGGTTACTGTCGCGATTTATTCCGTACCGATTTAAACTCTGCGATAGGTTCGGCTTATCGACTTGTCTGGGTAGAAATCGGGCATCACTCCAAAGAAATTTTTAAGTTAAATGCGGAAGTGCTGACCAAAATTCAGATTTCTTTATAGCTATTATCCTTTTGTCGGATGTCGAGAGTTATCTCTATTAGATGGCTAAGTCTGTTTAGGATGTTAAGATTTTGTTTTGATCAGCAACAAACATAATGGTAGATATTACCGTTTTTAGTCTTGCGAAGGATCGTGTTTGAGAAGGTGTTAGTCGCGGATAAGCGTGTTGAGTTTTGAGGCGAGGGTCCCATCTTGAAAGTTTTGCGAAAAATAGTTCTTGAGCATTTCACGTCCACGCTGCACCGATGGTTGAGTTTTCCTTATGCGCATCTTGCGAATGAAATGTTTGCGGGCTCGAAGAGTTGGTTACATATGATCGTCAGTTTTTACTTTGGCTTCTTTAAGAGAGGTAAGTTGCGATATCGATTATTTTGATGATAGAAGAAATTCTGAGACTAGTAAAAGCCGTGTGTGTTTCTTATTGCTGGAAAAAGTTTCAAAAATATTGAGTACATTGGTGAATGTTTTATACTTGGGAGTACATGATCGTGCTCAAATTACTTGCTGTAACTTCTCTCTCAAATAAGAGGTTCGGTTGTAGTACATAGGAATCAAATCCACGAGCTAGGACACACAATAGATCATAATCAGCAGTGAGATTAAGCTAGGTTGATCAATTATTACAGTAAATAGCAGGGTGAACAACGTAGTTGTTAAGATGATTGGATTTAGGTTTGTAAAGCAGTTATGAGACTTAGGGTTTATTCAAGTAATCAGGATTTTAATGTTATAGAAGAAAGCGATCGATTATTCTATAGGAATATCGATCTATCACGCTTCGAAGGTCAATCGATCAATTTATAAAATTGTCGATCAATGTTCTTCTAGCAAGATTTAATATCGGGTTTAAATTATGTTCACTAGAGTTCTAGATCAACTCTGCATGTTTAACAATTGCTCAATAAGATTCATTCAGAGAAAGACCAAGTTTTAGCTTCTACTTAATTATTCTAAGATCAGGGTTCAGGTAGCTACTCCAAAACACAAGCAGTATGAACAATCTATTGATAAATATCAAAACTTAGCAATTTTATATTTGGGGCTAATCCTTCATAACTTTATTTGAACCCTAAATCTAACAGGTGAATTACTCAAGCGTAGCTAAGCAAAACATAAACATAATCATAAATTGCATAGAATAAAATATAATAGAATAGGGATAGAAACCGAAGTTCCAGTGACAAGCTCTGAAGGAGTCTTGGATCTTCGGGCTGTGAGTCGGCTGGAACCAAGTCGGGCCTTGCTCACTTCACTGTCGATCGATGGCACGAGTGTGCATCGATCGATTATTGACTCGACCTCTGGTCTGGTTCGATGGTCAGCTCGGGTAACTTCTCGTTTTAGCTCCAAAATGCACCAAAAGCACCACTTTCTTCCAAAACAGTTATGAACATGTAAATAAGCTAAATAGACTCCAGAACAGACTTTTTATATCCTGAAAAACTTATATACCATGGCTAATAATGGATAAAATACATGGTATGTCAACTCCCAAAACTTACCCTTTTGCTTGTCCTCGAGCAAAACATGAATAATCTCTCTAAAAGAGGTTTGAAAGCACCACGGACTCACACAAATTTAAAACTTAAAATCATCACCTCTACAATGTTGCAAGCCACATCAAATGTATCCTAACTTCAGAAGTACTTTATACCATATCCTAGCTTAGTAACCAAATTCAATATAGCCAGAAACTTAGCAAATCATGTCTAACTAACCCTGTACTAACCTCATTTCTTGCATAAATAAATGGGTAGGCTTTTACCTTAGAATATCGATCAAATGCACATGGACTCAACTGAAACAAGTATTTGGACCAACATGTAGCCTTCTCGATCCCTCTTCCCTCTTTCTCTCTTCTCACGAACCCTTATAGTTTCAATTTCAATGAACAGTGATGCTGATGCAGTCCATCTTGTCCATCTTATTGACTTCTCTACTTTTGTTGTTCTTATTTTGACAGAGTGTAGCAAATAATGGGGTCATAGGAGACACTCCACCCCTCGTTCCACAATGTAAGATCATTCCGTTAGAATTAGAATATTGGGGTCATAGGAACCTCCTACCCTTTGCATCTTCCAGAAATCATCTCATCTTGAAGAGAGAGAGAGAGAGAGAGAGAGAGAGAGAGAGAGAGAGAGAGAGAGAGAGAGAGAGAGAGAGAGAGAGAGAGAGAACCAAAATACATACTTTACCTTCCACACTTGCAAGAGGAACCGATCCAATGTATACAAAGCCCCAAGACAAGCAGTTAAGTCTGACTTAGGTTTGGGTCGGACTGGAATATGGGATGGATGGATAGATGGAAAATTTGAAAATTTTCATCATCCCCTATTAACTCAATAAAACTTTGAAAACACTTAATTAAGACTCAAAATGTAATGTGATATCAGTAAACCTCCCAGGACTTAAATTATACCTGTCCCGGTGTATATCCATCGAGTTATGGTGAGAACATAAATCATAAGTACTCAATTTAACAAGTTAGAGATATACCTTGCCAAAGTCTGTGTTGATCGATGGCATGAAGTGTCTGTCGATCATCGTTCTTTATTGCAATGTCGATCGATATCGACCTGATTTCGTCGGCCATTTTCTTTGGTCAATACCTCAGATCTTTTTGGCGTGGAATCAAATTTCAAAACGAAAATAAGTAAAATTATGAAATAAAAATAAGTTAGATTAGCTAATAGTGGGTTGTCTCCCACTCAGCGCTTTGTTATAGTCATTTTGCTTGACTTTTGGAGGTGTTTTGGTAAGTATGAATGAAAGTGACTACTTGTTGGAAAACAAGTGTCTACTTCTTCTTTGTTCTTCTGGAACCATGTACCAATGAAGCTTATTATGGCTTCTTCTCCTCTGGTCTACTTACTCTTTAGTATTTTCTTAGCAACCTCCATTGTATGCATCCTATTCTAAAGATTTCCAATGCTGTCCTGATGCGTTCCAAGTCTGGCATAGGTGTACTCTGAGATATCCTTCAATTCCTGGTTTGGAGGATGAGTGAGGTTGCAGTCTCGTTGAGACTTTTTATGTTATGGTTTGTGTTTGCTTTCGGGTCAGATGTGGCGTATTTTCATTTTGGACTGGCAGCTTGTGGCTTTTAATCCCCACCGCTTGCGGCTTTTAAATGAATTGCATTTTGCGTTTTAAGAGCATATGGGTATTCGTGCAAGCGCTGATGGAAGATTATGTGTTGTCATCTCATATCTAACTCTGGATGAACTACTATATTTGTGGTCCGTGTTCAGAGTGTTTTACAAAACTCAACTCCGCGGGATTTCTGTGAACGTTTAAATATAAGCAAAGAGACATATTTTGGTATCTCGTATCTATTTGATACTATGCTTAGAGATGTTAAAGACCAATGTGCTGGGTTTAAGCAAGACCTAGGTTTACTCTCGGTTTAAGGTTTGCAATGACTAATCGACTTCGGGTTATCTGTCAGCGATTTTAACATGATTACGTACCCGATTTAAAGTCCGCGATAGGTTTTCGGCTTATATGACTTGTCTAGTAGGAAATCGAGCATCTCTCCAAAGATAATTTTTAAGTCGACTGGAAGTGCTGACCAAAATTTCAGATTTCTTTTATAGCGCTATTATCCTTGTGTCGGATGTCGAGAGTTATCTACATGAGATGGCCAAGTCGTGTAGGATGTTAAGAGTTCGTTGTGATCAGCAACAAACATAATGGTAGATATTACCGTTTTTAATTGTTGCATAAAGGATCGTGTTTGAAAAGGTGTTAGTGCGTATAACTGTGTTGAGTTTTTGAGACGAGTGTCCCGTCTTGAAAGTTTTGACGAAAAATAGTTCTTCGAGCGTTAGCGACGTCTTGCTGCTCCGAAGGTTGAGTTTTCCTTATGCGCATCTTGCAAATGAAATGTTTATTGGTGAAGAGTTGGTTACATATGATCGTGGTTTTACTTTGGCTTCTTTAAAGCGAGGTAAGTTGCGATATCGATCATTTTGATGATAGAAGAATTTTACGAGACTTGTAAAAGCCGTATTGCGTTTTCTTATTGCTGGAAAAAGTTTCAAAAATATCGAGTACATGGGTGAATATTTTAAACTTGGGAGTATATGATACGTGCTCAAATTACAGCTATTGTAACTTTACTCTCTTAAATAAGAGGTTCAGTTGTAGTACATAGGAATCAAATCCACATAGAGCTAGGACACACAATAGATCATAATCAGCAGTGATTAAGCTAGGTTGATCAATTATTAAAGTAAATAGCGGGTAAACAGCGTATTTCTTCAGATGATTGGATTGAGGTTTGTAAACAGTTATGAGAAGAGCTAGACAGAGGGTTTATTCAGGTAATCATGATTATAATGATATAGAAGCTAATTGTTTCATGTAAGATATTATTGAACACAAATTTAATAATAATCTAACAACTACGAATGATTAGATTATCTATTGACTAGATCTAAGATATCCAACTCTCATTTCCGATTAAAGCGTTGATCGATTATTATAGAAATATCGATCTATCGCCTTCGAAAGGTCGATCGATCAATCTATAGGATTGTCGATCGATGTTCTTCTAACAAGCTTTAAGATCGGATTAAATTATGTTCACTATGGTTCATAGATCAACTCTCGCATGTATCTAACAATTCTAGCTCAATAAGATTCAGTTGAGAGAAAGACCAGTTATCACTTGTACCTAATTATTCTACGATGTCAGGGTTCAGGTAGCTAATCCATAAGACAAGCAGTAAGAACAATCTATTGATAAATATCAAAACTTAGAAATTCTATATTTGGGGCTAATCCTTTATAACCTATTTGAACCCTAAACCTAGGTGAATTACTTTCGAGACATAGCTAAGCAAAACATAAACATAATCATAAATTCGTGAGAATAAAATATAATAGAATGGGGATAGAAAACCGGAGTTCAACGACAAACTCTGAAGGAGTCTTGGATCTTCTCTCCAAATAAACTAAAACCATAAAACATTTTCTGTGGGAAGAGAATGAAAATAAGAGCATGTGTTGCCTAACACATGGCAAAATAAATATTAGGTTAAAACTTCGCCAGGGGCAATCTTGTAATTAAGTGGAATCTTGGGCTTTAAGTCGGCTAGAACCAAGTCGGACCTTGCGCACTTCGCTGTCGATCGATGGCACAGAGTGTGCATCGATCGATTATTACTCTGAATGTGACCTCGAGTGCGGTTCGATGGTCATTTCCGGGTAACTTCTCCTTTTAGCTACAAAATGCACCAAAATCACCACTCTCTTCCAAAACAGTTATGAACATGTAAAGATGCTAAATAGACTCCAAAACATAATTTTTATATCCTAAAACACTTATATACCATGTCTAATAATAGGTAAAATACGTGGTTTATCAACTCCCCAAAACTTACCTTTTGCTTGTCCTCAGGCAAAACATGAATTGTGTCTCTAAAAGAGGTTTGAAAGCAGCAGGGACTCACACAAATTTAAAACTTAAAATCATCACATCTAAAATGTTGCAAGCCACATCAAATGTATCCTAACTTCAAAGTTTTATACTATCATAGCTTAGTAACCAAATTCAATCTAGCCAAGACCATGAATCTTGTCTAACTAACCCCTGTACTAACCTCATTTCTTGCATAAATAAAAGGGTAGGCAACACAAACAAGTATATGGACCAACATGTAGCCTTCTCTGATCCCTTTCTTCCCTCTTTCTCTCTTCTCTGAACCCTTATAGTTTCAATTTCAATGAGCGATGATGCTGATGCAGTCCATCTTGTTCATCTTATTGACTTTCTACTTTTGTAGTTTTTATTTTGACGAGTGTAGCAAATAATGGGGTCATAGGAGACACTCCTACCCCTCGTTTCCACAATGTGTGATCATTCCCTCACGTATTGATCGCTTACGTATCGATCGCTTGCGCCTAGAAAATTCTTAATGCTTGTATAGGAGTAGCTAACCTATACATGATGACAGTGGATATTATCCTTGGATCTATCTTCTTTGAATAAGAATTTGCTGAAGCTGGCGACAATATGGTCTAGCAAATCTCTGGTGAACTGTTTATCAACTTCGGCTTAAAGCTTACTAGAGGTGCATCGTCGATTCTCCTATAAAGACATCGTCGATTGATGCGTAATATCGATCGTCGATGCGGCGGCAGAGGTCGATCGATGCCTTCTGATTATGACCTGCATGTAGTGAATCATTGGTTACAATAGATAACCCAGAAAATGACAGTGAATGCGGTTATTGTTACCGTTGGGTTCTATAATATCATGCAAGCATCTCACATAGGCATTCATACTATTACAATCCGATAACTGAATAGAAATCTAAGTCTAACGCCTTCATCATATCATTAAACACCTAATCAATCACTTGAGTAATTGTCTTGCTCACCGTTTTAAGTTTACTTGCAATTTACTGCTTTGAAATATCCAACCTAGCTTAGTTACAATAAGATATAGTTTGTTCTCTAGCTCCACGTGGATTAGTTCTCTACTACAACTTGACCTCTTTTGATGAGAGTAAGGTTGCTACTATGGTAATTTGAGAAAGCATCACTTATGGGCCTAAGTAAGTCATAAATATATCAGGTCCACGTTCTGACATCAGTGTCGATCGATATTAAGGTTGCTGCATCGATCGACATACGTTCCTCTTCGGCGGCTTCCTCTTTCGCGAGGACTGACCTCTTCATTAAAACTGACATAACTTTAGATCTAACCGTTGGATTGACTTGAAACCAGCAACATTGGAAAGCTAACTCAATTATATATCTTGGGAAAATATTAGCTCAATCGCGCCGTGGAAAGGTCTCCATCCATAGCTAAACATCTGGCGGCTTATGTGCAGTCTTTGCATCTCAAAAGCTCAAAAGGCACCAAAATCACCACTTTCCTCCAAAACGTGCCTAAACCTGTAAATACTCTAAAAGACTCCAAAAATAATAAACATATCTTAAAACACCTATATACCATTGGGTAAAAGTGGGTCAAATCCATGGTATATCAACTCTCCCAGATTTACCCTTTTACTTGTCCTCGAAGCAAAACAAGCGGACCGTCTCTCGAAGAGGTTTGAAAACAGCGAGGGACTCACACAATATTTAAACTTAGAATCATCACCTCACAATGTTGCAAGCCACATCAAATATCTCTTAAGCGTGAAATATTTTATATACCATATCTAGCTTAGCAAACAAATTCATCTAGCCAGCAACTTAGCAAATCCTGTCTGACTAACCCCTCTACAAATCCCATTTCTTGTATAAAAATAAAAGTGCAGGCTTTACCTTGGGAGTATCGATCAAAGGACATGTGAATTCTTACTCAAGCAATATTTAATGCGAACACAAAGTAGGCGATCTCTACAATCCTTTCTTCTCTCTTTCCCCTCTTCTACGAGATCCTTATAGGTTGACTGATGAGCGTTGATGCCATCGGCGATCTTCGTTCATCTTTGACATTTAAAGTACATAACTTCCCAATTTTAACAAAGTGTAGAATAATGGGGTCATCGTTAATGTACACCTACGGCAACATTGTGTGATCATTCCTTCCAATTAGGAATAATAGGGTCATCG
>JAEACV010000588.1:0-10821 GCA_016432835.1 Brassica nigra
TCGACTCCTTCGGTCGCACCTCCACTGCCTGCCTCATCTGCGCCAGCCTCACGATCCTCTGCTGCCTGAACCTGATCCTCCGAGCCCTCCGAATCCGGTACAAGGGTGCACTCGGACTTCAGACCGGCGAGAATCGAGTCAAAGTCCCCTTCGGAAGCCGCCAACTCTCCTTTGCAAGACAGCAGCCTGGCCTCCTCGGAATCCAGAGATAGGGCCTCGTTGCCCCTAAGCAGCTGAAGCTCGCTCAAGCTCCCTTCGATTCCCGCCAAAGCTAAGTCCCTCTCACGGACAGCTATCAGAGATTCGAACAAACTGGCCATCCTTGTCAAACGGGCAAAGAAGTCGCCGAGGTGATCGACGGTCTCTGTCGACTAGCGAGCACTCATCTCTTCGTAATTTTGGATCTGTTGTTGGAGACGACGGATTTCCGAGGTTTATTGTCTCTTCTCTTTCTTCACTTTGAGCAACGAACTCGCGGTCTTGCCGAGGTCGCGTTCGAGGTCGCCGCCGATTCGAACTTCGGGCTGACGTCTGGGCAGCATGGGCGTTTTCGATGGTCTGCAATGCGGCCTCGGTACGCTTCAACACTTCTTGCGACGACTCCAACTCCTTCGACAGACGCGCAACCTCCGATCCGCAGTCACCAAGCATCCCATCAATCAGAGGCACAAACTGTTCGCAAAGAGAAAGGGTAAGGATGATCTTAAAGGCTAGCCCGCTTCGCTCTTAGCGCACCTCTTCCTCTTCGCCGGTTGTGCACGGCCTCGAACGCCCTTGGCAGCGGTGTGCAGCACTGGGTGCTGGGAGTCCCAAACGATCTTGGCCGGGCGTTGACTCTACCACGCCTCCTCGACCAGAAATTATGATCGAGCGGTAGAGGAGCCAGAGGCACGATCCTGAACGTCGGGAATCTGCTCAACGACTGCCCTTCCTGCGAGCAAAGGAGCATCGGGAACGGAACGGAACAAGGGGCTGGGGACGAAGGCACATGCAAAGAAGGAACTTAGGTGCTTCGGTGCTCGCCGGTTCGAGCCTTTCACAGCACTGCGCCGGACAGTCTTTCCTTGAAAGAGTCGAACCCAGCGATGAAAGACGGAGTGGCTTCTTGAACAGCCAAAACCGGCGGATCCTGGCTGGCCTCACCCATCTCAACGTCGGAATCTTTCTTTTCAACTTGAGAGGAAGACATCTTCTTTGTGAGAACAAAAGAGGAAGAAGTTGAGAAAAGGAGGAGTGTGTGAAAAATGAGAAGTGATGAGCTACTACTAATAAGGATATGAGGATTTCCGCAATAAAATATTCTTAGCCAAAATTTTGATTTTCAAACTCAAGTCACTCGCCCGCAAAATCTTCTCCGAGTCTTACGGGCTGGGTGGCTAACTGTTGGGGTCAAAAACGGTTATCTCGAAATCAACGGCTAAGATCATTTCCTGACTGCGGACATTCCGCAAAAACAATCAACAAAGGTTGGATCGGAAAAGAACAGGCGCGACCAAGGTGCCGGGCGCCGGCTCGCCCATGCTGGTCCCGGCGCCGGCGCCGCCACGCCTGCGGTGGGCGCTGGCGCCGGCTGCTCCGTGCGGGTGGGCACCGGCGCGGCTCGCCGCCTGCTGGCCCCGAGTGCGCCGCTGCTCGCTGCGTGATAGCCCCGGGCGCCGCTCGTCCGTGCTGGCCTCGGCGCCGGCTCGCCGGCTCTCCCGCTGGCTCTTGCCGCCGCCGCGCCGGCCGTGCTGGCCCCGGGTAACGGGCGCCTCGCCGATGCTGGGCCCGGCGGCGCCGGCCGGCGCTCGCCCATGCTGGCCCATGTGCACCGGGCGCTGGCTCGCCGTGCTGGCGGCTCGGGCGCTGGCTTCGCCTGGCTGGCTCGGGCGCGGCGCCGGGCGCCGGCTCGCCCGTGCTGGTCCCGGGTGCCGGCTTGCCCATGCTGGTCCCGGGCGCCGGGCGCCCAGTCTATTCCCAGCCCGTCCGATTTAGACCGCACCTCGTGGCTTCCGTGAAGTCGTAGCACCTTAGCTATGGACCTAACGTTCCTCGGTTCAACTCGATTGGACTAATCATCGAAGTCTTACGACTAGAGCTAGGAAGGTTGGTTCTTCTGCAAAGTGTATCGTGTAAAACAAAGACGATCGACTCGAACATCGATTCTTTAGGCTATACGGTTTTATTTTGCGGAAGAGATAATCTTTTCCGACAAATCATACGAACGTTCGAGGGCTTGAAGCGTGTCCACAGGCTCACTTACGATTTTGGAGATCCAAGCCCAGTAGGAGCTATGACGATTTATCCAAACTTATTGAAGTAGGATAAATGCTAAGTTTCCGCATATAAATTTCAATACTCGAGGATAACTACAAAGATCGACGGAAAATGGAATATTTCCAAAAGAGATAAACTTGGTCCCAAAGGCGAAAGGCTAAACGGGCCACCAACCTAAAGCGACTATATAAGGAGGGCTGGAGCAGAAGAGAAGAGGATCCGAGATTTTAGACTTAGAGAATTCCTGCTAGCTTAGAGAACTTAGGACTTAGGTGGTTAGACTGTAGTGGTAAAGCTTAGAAGTCTCTTCACGTTGTTCCGGTTCAGGCCATAATATCTCTACTCCTCTCGGAGAAATCTTGTATTCATATTTTTAACTAATAAAACACCTCTGAGCGACCATTCATCTTTTATCTTGCTACTTATCTTTTATCGATTCTAAAGTGATTACGCAGAGAATTCGGACCTTCAAGGAAGATCGGGTTAACTCGGTTTTTCTCCATACTTGTTCATCAAAAATTGACAGTGCGAATTTCGGTTCCCACATCGGCCCATATGCATCCGACTATGTCTGATGGTCCGGAGTCCACACCTCTTACCTTATCAGGGGCGACCATGATCCTCCAAGCACGCCTCCATCAAGTCCTTATCACATACTTCCATTATTCATAAGGTCCAATCATGGGTCGTACCCATCATTCCTTCCATTGAACTTCCATAAAACCAATTTCTGCACTGCATCCGCCTTCAAGGCTGTTCATGCCATTTCCGTGTGTTCTCAAGCTATAGAGGAAGCCTAGGGTGTGTTCATCAATGATCAAAACAAACCCAAAGGTCGTGCATCACTTCCCCTTTGTTGCCGATGAAACTGCCTTTCCACACACATCTGCCTTCAAGGCTGTCTCAGCCATTGGAAGTGAATTCCGGTCTTCTATCTTTTCTCCTGGATATTTGGGTGTGTTTTATGGATGTAGAGGAAGCCCAAGGCGTGGAAAAAATAATCAAAACTCAGCAGAGGGTCGTTCCTAACAGCTCTCTTGATTGCCAACAAAACTGTCTCTTTGCTGCCTTCACACCACTCTTGGTCCTGGATGGAGCAATCCGACCATCTCTCTCTTTTTCTCTGGTTTTATTTGTGTTTCAGGGTGAGTGAAGAAGCCCTGGCGTGCCTCTATGTCTAGTATCCATCCTCTTAATATTACAGACAAACTCCACCGGAAACAACCAAGGAACCACCACGGATCAGATCAACCGACGGTTTCTCTCTAGGAATTTGTCTGAGTTTTCTTCTGTGGCAAAACCATATTTTCGACAGAACCCCCCAAAATACAAGGAAGAGGTCGATTATACCTGGACCCTTAACTGCCTGGACGAGCAGTTACCAAAAGAGAACCAAAAGGGGTGGTTTTCCCTTCTTCTCATAACCGCCGCCTAGTAACTGCCCATAACTGCCTCTTGGCGGTTACCAGGACGTCTTGGGCTTTCCAAACCACTACTGGACATGTCCAGCCCAAGCCCAAACCGAATACAAAGCCCTGGCCCAATCCCAAGAGCCCACCGGCCCATCGCCACACATGGGTCGACCATATGGCCCGGCCCTGGCCCTGATCCCGCCCAACTGCCCGCGACCAACACTTGGTCTAGCTGATTTGAGCTGATACCCAGGTGACCCAGATGAGTGAGTTAGTCCATCCAGCTCAGGGAGCTGACACGCTGATGTCTTGCATATTTTCATTGTTTTAGATTTCCATTTTGTGCATTTTATCCCTTCTAGATTAGGCATTAGGCATATTTAGGTTCATTTTGCATTCATAAGTCTTTATCAGGTCTTGGAGTGTACTTTGGAGAATTTGAAGGTGTTTGGGGTACTTTGTTACAAAAGGAAGGGTGAAAGATGGACATGGACGATGGCCATAAAGAAGTCTTTCTGTGCTAAGATTTGGTGGGGACATGGAATTTTGAGTTAGCTTTCCATTGGGAGTGGTTTCGCCATTTGAGGCCATATTGGAGGAGTTATGATTATTTGAGTGAAGGCATGTCAGTACACCCGGGTCAGCACACTCGGCCTGACCAGCCCGCCGCGAACGAGGGATGATGCTGGACGATGCAACACCCGGACGGACGACGCGACCTCGATAACCCGCACGTACTGCCGCAGGAACAGACAGCGACGCCGGCGGAGCACCGGACAAAGCTACCCGCAGACGATCACCAACCCACCGGACGTCCACACCCGACTGGATGCCACCCGCGTGCGGCGCATACCCGGACGTCCACACCGACTGGGCGCCACCCGCGTGCGAGCCTACCCGAGCGTCCACACCCGACGAAGACGACCCGCACGGCCCGACAGTGGAGAACGCCCAGGATCAGGATGCGGCCGATCACACCCGATCTCCCTCACCCGCGTACCACTCCTCGACCCCAGTACACTCAGCGACGATACCCGACCTTGGCACACGCGGCCTGAAGCACCTGCACGGCCTGCTCACCCGACTTGGAGGACGCGGCAAGCACCCGCGGCCTGCACACCCGACTGGAAGGACGCCTGAAGGACCCGCACGTCCTGCTTGCTGCTGGACACGGACAGCACGCGGCCTAGAGCACCAGGGGAGGACAACCCGAGCAGTCAGACGGAACGAGGGGATGATGCTGGACGATGCAACACCGGAGGGACGTCGCGACCTCGATAACCCGCACGTGACCGCAGGAACAGACAGCGACGCGCGGCTTGAGACCCCGGACGCTACCCGCGACGATCACAACCCCACGGACGTCCACGACCGACTGGACGCCACCCGCGTGCGAGCATACCCGGACGTCCACACCCGACTGGACGCCACCCGCGTGCGAGCCTACCCGAGCGTCCACACCCGAGGAAGACGACCGCCGGCCGCCGACAGTGAGAACGCCCAGGATCAGGACGCGGCCGATCACACCCGATCTCCCTCACCCGCACACCTCCACTCGACCCCAGTACACTCGAGCAGACGACACCCGACCTTGGCACACGCTGCCTGAAGCACCCACGGCCTGCTCACCCGACTTGGAGGACGCGGCTTGAAGCACCCGCACGGCCTGCACACCCGACTGGAAGGATGCGGCCTGAAGGACCCGCACGTGCTGCTTGCTTCTGGACACGGACAGCACTATGCCTAGAGCACCCAGGGAGGACAACCCGAGCAGTCGGACAAGCGGACGAGCATCCTCATACGCAGGTGGCCATACCGGCCTGGTGGAAGCCTATCCGACCAGGGTATCCGAAGTTTCTTCTTTTGAAGCATTTTGATTGGCTTAGACCATTAATCTTCTAAGGGATTTTTAGTCATTTTACTTCTATGTGTTTAGAGCTTTTAAGCCTACTACAAATACTCTCATTAACCCAAGTTTGGGACTCATTTTATTTATTATCTAAGAACACAAACCTTTGAGTAAAGCTTCATCTTTGATTTATTATCTCATCTCATCTTGTGTTCTTGATTGTTTATTTCATCTCCTTCTTTCTCTATATGTTTAAGCTTGAATCTCTCATGGGTTTAAGAGTAAGCATGTGGATTAGTGAGTAGATCCATCTAAGTGAAGATCCAAGGTGCTTAGGGTTAGATCTATCATCTCCTGCATTGATTTGGTGTTCTTAAAGCTATATTTGAGTTGGCCTCTCAAACATAGAGCTATAGGCATTTCATGCCCGAAGGTGTTCTATGAAATGCCTGAACCAACTCATCTATGCTTTTAGCTTGCTTTGCCTAAGGGATTAGTTGTCAAAGAAGCTAGGATTGCTATTAGACTCATTCTCCATGTTTGCTTTGATCATTACAGCCAAAGGGATTTGGTGTACTTGGGTGATCATTGCAAAGAGCATTCATCTATCTAGGATATAGCTTGCTTAGTTTTGTTGTCTAGGCATAAGGAATCAGATTGAAAAGTTAGCATCTTGGATTGAATCTTAATCATTTGACACCATGTCCCTATACCCATGGGTCTCACTCTCCTCATAAGAAAGAAAGTTTTACTTTTTGTTGCATTTTGCTTATTGTCTTAGTTTAATCATCATACTCTTTAATGATTGCATTTAGATTAAGCATAGACTTGCATTCCCTCTGTTTCATGGTCACTTAGGACTGGTTCGGCAATCTTATATACTACATCATTTGATTAGGACCTTAGAAAAGTCCTTTCATCAAATTGGCGCCGTTGCCAAATTCTAAGTTGATTGTGCCATTGGGATTTAGTCACTTGCTTGAGACTAAATCATTTTCTTTTCTTGTGATATTGATTCTCCTTTTGCCTCTTCCTTTGATTTTCAGGTGTATGAACACAAGAAGCAGGCGTGCAACTAACCTGGTTCCCATTGTTGAAGAGATAGCTACACTTGAGAGGAAATAGCAAGAAGGAGAAGAGAAGAAGCAACATGCTCACATTCAGAGGTTTGAGATGGATGATCACCAGCATCAACCCCAAGATGGAAATAGTCAAGGAGCTGACAACCTTAGACCACAGCGCCAACAACAACAACACCCACAACGGCCAGTTTGAGCCATAGGCACCTATGACCGTCCTCACATTCATGGCAACAGACGGGCATCCGCGCACAGCTGTGGAAGCTAACAAATTTGAGATCAAGTCAGGCTTGTTGAGTGTGATTGAGAACAACAAGTACCATGGCTTGGCTGTAGAAGACCCATTTGATCACTTGGACAAGTTTGATAGCTATTGTGGCTTGTCCAAGACCAATGGTGTGTCAGAAGATGCCTTCAAACTCAAGTTGTTTCCATTCTCTCTAGGAGACAAGGCACGCCAATGGGAGAATTCTCTACCTAGTTATTCCATTACTACTTGGGATGATTATAAGAAGGCCTTCTTGGAGAAATTCTTCTCCATCAAGGACAGCCAAGCTGAGGAATGAGATCTCTAGTTTCCAGCAGAAGAACATGGAAAGTTTTAGTGAAGCATGGGAAAGGTTTAAGGGGTATCAAGCTAAGTGCCCACACCATGGCTTCTCCAAGGAGAGTTTGCTGAGCACATTCTATAGAGGTGCCCTTCCTGAGTTTAGAGAAAGATTGGATACAGCAAGCAATGGTTTCTTCCTGGGCAGGTCTGAAGAAGATGCTGAGGAGCTGGTGGACAACATGGTGAAGAGTGATTCAGTTTACAGTGGAGAACATGACAGAGCTGATAGAACAACCAGAGTTGATGACAACCAGACCAAGAAGGAAATCAAATCCTTGCAAGAGAAGATAGACTTGCTGATTGCTAACCAAGCCAAACAGGAGCAGATCCACTTTGTGGGTGGTCCAAGTCAGGAGATGGAATCTCTTGCTGATGAGCTCCTTGAGGAATTGGCACTAGGAGAGTTAAAATAGAGGACCCTTTGCAGCATGCTTTGACAGTGGATAAAGAGGTCCAAGTGGTTGAGAACAAAGAGAGTGATGCTATTGCAGCCATGCTGGATTCAAGAAGATTGTTGATAAAGGCCAGTATGAGGAGCTCAAACAAGAGGTGCACCAAGCTGTTTCAGCCACTCAACAAGACCACACCAAACAAGATGATGGGAGTGAGCTCAAGGCACCAAAAGTGGAGCTAAAACCTCTTCCCCATGGTGTAAGGTACGCATTTCTAGGCCCTAATGAGTCATATCCTGTCATTGTGAGTAGTGAACTTACTGAACTTGAGGTTTCTCAACTTTTAAATGCACTTAAAAGGTTTAGAAAAGCAATTGGATACTCACTAGATGATATTAAGGGATATCACCTTCTTTGTGCATGCATAGGATACATCTAGAGGATGAATCAATGATTTCTATAGAGCATCAAAGAAGGTTGAATCCTAACCTGAAGGATGTTGTAAAGAAGGAGATTCTTAAGCTCTTAGATGCTGGTGTTATCTACCCTATTTCAGATTCTAAATGGGTATCTCTTGTGCATGTAGTTCCAAAGAAAGGTGGTATCACTGTGGTTAAAAATGACAAGGATGAATTGATACCAACTAGAACCATAACTGGCCATAGGATGTGTATTGATTATAGAAAGCTCAACTCTGCATCTAGAAAGGATCATTTTCCATTGCCATTCATTGATCAAATGCTTGAGAGACTTGCAAACCATCCTTTCTATTGTTTTCTTGATGGGTATTCAGGGTTGTTCCAAATCCCCATACATCCCAATGATCAAGAGAAGACAACATTCACATGCCCCTATGGCACCTTTGCTCACTACAGGAAATGTGGGTATTAATAGCGGTCGTTAAACGCTATTAGTTGTATACCATAGCGTTCCCTTAAACGCTCTCACAGCGCCCGTTATAATAGGTCCGACACTTTCGATAGCGGATCATTCTAATGCTATAGTTAATTAAACAACGATAGCGTCGTTATCTATGCAATTGTTAAATCTTATAATAACGTGTTATAATTGTTATTAATACTCATTATCTGAATTTACCTATAGCCGTTTGTTATACAAAGATAGCAAATGTTTCATGTTATTAAATTGTTTTATTTACCCAAATATTTAATTACAAATTGATTTTTTTTTAATAGATTATTTATTCGAATATTAGTAATTTTAAAAATTACTCATATTAAAAAAAACCATTCTAATACAACATTTTCTTTGTTTAACCAAAACATCAACACCTACAAATATTTTCCTTCTCAAACCAAACCATCAACACCTACACACATATACTATCAATCTACCACTAACAACCCTTCACAATCATTCCTAACATAGAGACTATCATCATGAAGCTTCATCACACAGATCATCGACTTCTTGGACAGGCAAAGGTGCAGCACCTAAATCCTCTTCTGTTTCCAACTCATGGTAGCCTCTAGGTGGTGCTCTCATAACAACATACCAATTAGAATTATCATCTTCCCTGGAGTAGAAAACCTGTTTGGCTTGAGAAGGCAGAATGAACGGATATTTCAAATATGCTGCCTGGTTCATATGAAGGTTAACGAGAGTGAAGCCATCTTCCTCCTTCACACCATTCCTGTGTTAGCCCAATTGCATCTAAATAGAGGTACTTTGAACATGTGATAGTCCACGGTAAAATCTCCTTTATAGCTCCATAATATGTAAGCATATCCGCAACTTATCTCCTATCTCGAGCACTTGATCGACACATGCTAAATGCTTCATAACTTACTCCACTGTTTTGAGTCTTCCGCTTATCTGCATCCGTATGAAACCGCTGGCCCTTAATGATAAACCCTTTATGTGATAAAGCAGCATTTCTTGGTCGAATGCCAACCACCTCAACTCCTTCAATGACTATTTGTTGAGTCTGAATGAATCTGCCAAGACAACATGTTCATCAATCCAACATCCCAACAATCAAATAGCATGTTCATCATCAAGTTACGAGCTAGACAGTATTGTCAAAATACATAAATCTCGACATATTCATCAATCCAACAATCCAATAATCAAACAACATATTCATCATCAAGCAACGAGCTAAGCAGTATTGTCAAAATACATAAATCGACATGTTCATCAATCCAACAAGATGTAAAAATATTACAGAAAAAGAGTTAGAGTTTGAGTTGAAAACCTTTCTTTTAATCCATTCTGCAAACTTCTTAGTATGGTGTTTCCACAAGAGAGTTTCATTTCTAGCACATCGAGCATCATTAGCTTGTAATTCTTCCCAATGCATCCTGATTTGACATTAAACAACATTTTTGAACAACAATTTATAATTAAAAGTAGATGAAACAGAAAGAGTAAGCTCTTACTCAACATAGGGATCCATAGATGCCATGTTCATTAGCACATAGCGATGAGCAATGTCTCTATCTTTATCTGAAAGGGTAACCTACTCCTTCTGCAGTCGACCTTCAACCACGACTCTATCAGCCTCAATATCTTCATTACGGTTAACTGGTTGTTGAACTTGTACTGAATCTTGAAGGAACTCTAAACAAAATGCAACACATTCTCCAGCTAAATACCCCTCAGCCATACATGCTTCTGGCCTTGCATAATTCTTGACAAAGGCCTTTAGTGTTTTCATGTACCTATAACTCAGTCAAGCAATATTTATATTAGTCAAACATTGCAAGCAATACATTAATCGAAGCAAAGAGTACATCAAACCTTTCAAATGGATACATCCAGCGAAGTGAACTGGTCCTCCCAAGCGTGCCTCTTTTGAGAGATGTATTGGAAGGTGGAACATGATATCAAAAAGAGATGGAGGGAAGAAGCGCTCTAGTTGACACATTGTTTCCACAAACTCTGTCTCCATTGATATAAGTTTCTCCGGGTCAATGATGCGTTGACACAACCTGTTAAAGTAACTGCATAATCTGTTAATGGCAATCCTAGGACCACTATGCAACAATCCTCTTAATGCAGCTGGTAACAAGTTTTGTACTAGCACGTGATGATCATGCGACTTTAAACTACCTATACTAGGCGGGTTAACTGAAACACTATTCGCAATATTACCACAATAACCATCAGGACCTCTAAACTGAGATAACCTTTTGCAGAAAATGTTCTTCTCTTTCTTGGATAGCCAATACATCCTGGAGGTAAGTATGTTTTGAACCTA